>JAUYWI010005231.1:0-19452 GCA_034780595.1 Parotoplana pacifica
AAAAATGTAAAATATTAGAAATGCAAAACAATAACAAGAAATATGGTGCGGGACTTAGGACCCTCAGCGGCGAGTTTAGTCAACTATTATTCCAGAAATCTTAAGATTAGAGTACTCCGTTAGTATTTGAGAACAATTAAAAATTTAAGTGTTACAAATGGAAACATTTGACTAATTTAGAGGGGGGGGGGAAATCGAAAATGAATTACTGATTTGAGAAAAGAACCAAATTTGAAATACATGCACCCTAGAATGAGGATAGTTTAAATTAAAGTGATGGCTCAAACATTTCATTCATTAAGGGGTGCCATGGCCCCTTGACGACGCCATCACCAACCCTGTTGGTTGAATATTATGGAAATAACTTGAAAACGAATAATGTTAAACCTATATAATGTATGATCAACTAATTTAAATGTACCAGCTTTTAATTGAATAGAATCAATTTCAAGGTCATTTGAAGTTATATAATGACGCCATAGACTATACTTAGAACAAAATATTTAATTATTTTCTAGAGAAACTTTTCTTTTACTGTTATATATATTAGAAATTAAAGTAACAAAATATATGTAGTTTGTGGTGAAGAATATAGTGATCTTTCCCTTGAAGGAATCTTTGTTCTTAGCATTGATGAAGATACATACTAGTCATCGTCCGGTCTATTTTGGTTGCATTGGCTAGTTTGCCAGCTTCTTTATTGTCCAATATTTCGCATGTCCAGGTGATGTTGGTGATAATGGAAATGTCATTCAACCAGGGTCTTAGCTGCAATGACAAATTGGTTGGCTGGTTTATGCCTACCCTTTGCTAACTTTGCAATAACGATTTCCCATCAAAGTCTTTTTTTTGTTCGCCACTTGGAGCTACCAAGGCTCAATATCTGATCTGGAATACTTTTCGATCCATAGGGTAACCCGACGGCTCTGTCCTGAACCTGTTTGGTTTTCTACTCCTTTATGTGTAACTGGACCAAACCTAACGTTAGGAAGTTTGCTTTAATTCACCATTTATCTTACAGGTCCGAATTTTAAGCTCCTAGACATTGCTGGTCTGGTCGCAGCAGATCATGCAGATGCTGGGCTTTTAAGGTAAATTGTAAAAAGCATGGCAACAGTTGTATCGTGCTCATATTCGAACTTGTAAACTCATTAGATACATTTTTATTACATTGACGTTGCATACAATTTTCTATCTTATATCAGGGTATTTCCTATAACATGTGTCTGTTTTTTGCATTTCGTATCAATGACCTTTAACATCTAAAATGTAAATTAGATATTGATATTATTGTGATAAAAATGCGAAAATGTTATGGGTTTTATTTTGATAGCTTTCGAGTGATTTTATAAAGGTTGAACATATTTTAAACATATTAAAAAACGCATTTTATTTTAAAATGATATTTTTCATAAGGGAGTGAGTGCTGAACATAAAATTTGTACAAAAAATATAAAATTTTTGAAAACTTATGGTGTCTGACTAATATGGGTTAACATTATTGGAGATTCTATAATGCACATTAGGCACAAACAGCAAATTATCATTGGCTTAGATAATTGCTAGTGTAAACAAGTGATTACTCCCATACTTTATCTTTAAAGTGTGGATAGAGCAGAATTTCGTATAAGAAGGCCAAAAACATTAGTAGTCAAGTTTGATGAACGATTCAACTGAATTTAATGTTCATCAATTGAAAGTTTATTAGGGAGTAATTTAGACAAAACAATTTTTGTTTTTTGGCCTTTAGTTGCTTTAAACCTTTGAAATCTATTTCATATTATGGAGAAAACACTTTTTTAAACATTTTGTTTCCTTATCTTGTCATACTAGTTAGATTAATCAATTGTGCGTAGAAATCTCAAACAGATTGTGGTGGACCAGAAGTATCCTCAACCAAACCAGAATATGAGAAAGTATATGCTCCCCTCAGTTCTGATCTCCCGAATACATTGTGCATCCTTACTGGCTCGTTGTATCACAACATGAGGGATTTGTAAAATAGATTTATCGACTGTTAACGGTAGATAGCCCACTTGAATTTGGAAAAAGAAAGAACAAATTTATATAATTTTAAAATTGAAAGCTAAAATATTTGGCGATTTTCTATTTTTTGTAGCTTATTGTAGTCTGTTTTAAACAAATTGGCAGTGGCATTAGAAACCAGGTTTGCCACGGCTTTACCGCTTATAGTACGGAAAACAAGATGATTATCGGTTAGAATGTCTTTAATTAGAAACGTGGAAAATTTTTTCACCATTATTAGATGTTTTGGGAATAAATACTTCATCAGTGGTATTATTTTGTACTAAGACTTCAGATCTCTAAGTATGTATTGTTAACACACCCTAATAAAATTTTAAGAAAAAATCTGTTATGCATCTAAACATAATTTTAAAATTGAGTTGTAGCTATTTATTAGGCGAAACCACTCCCTTTGGAAATATATGCACAGGTATTCAAAGAATGCATCTATTCGGTAAAGCTCTAAAATCTCTTTAAAGTCAGTCTATTTTGTTAGTTTAGCTGTATTGTGCATTAGTCACGCTTTGCAAATTTAAGAGAGATCTAGTATGAATTAAAGCACCTTTTGTTGATAATAATTTGTATACAACAATGCTTTTGTATGTTCCTGTTCAGTACATTATTATAAGTAAAATGTGAGACACAATAGGTAAAGAAACTAACATTTATGCAATAATGGGTGGAGGCATAAAACATGAAAAAAGAATAAAAACAGGAGGGATATAACCTAGGCATATAGAAATCTCTATGTATCATTCACAAAAATATTACTTGTATAGAGTACTGACTTGCACAGAACTGGTAAGCCACCTAGCGCGCATGAGTGATGAGATTCAATTCTTTAAAGTAAAAAAATGCATAGAGACGAAGAACCTAGCTATATCATTGCTAAAAGAATAGTTAAATAACAAAACTAACAGAATAATTGGTACAGATAGGACTATTAGGTTTCTAGAGCCATCGTTAAATTAGAAATTTGATAATAAAGCAGTTTAGTTTTGCATCTTTATAAACGTAGCTCATGCTATCTTATTTCACTTTGGTCGGCTTTAATTTTTTGTAATCTACACTGTAAATTTGTTCATTTTAAATTTCAAAATGTCATTGTTAATTGCTCTGGTGATGTTTATCACGAAATTATGTAAACAATGGCATTTTTCTGGCTTTTCTAATTTTTTTGGCCAAACTTATTCGTTTATATCGGACAAAATTGTAACAGAATCTCAGAATATTGTTTAACCGTTTTAGAAAACAAATAATTAGGAGAACCTTCTTCCTAACTTCTATCATTAGGCCAGTCTTATTTAAATTTACCAGAATTTTTATTTACCTTTATTGGGATAACTAAAGTATCAAATTGAAATCTATTAATTTAAGTGCTGAACTAAATTTAGTTAAATATAGTGTATGAATTGACTCATGCCATTTGAACTCATTTACAAACGTGGAATTCTTTATTTTTTATAATTCTAAAATTCGGTAGTGGAAATTTTTCCATGTTTCCTGATGCTCATTGCTGAACTTTGGCTCGAACCATTTGAAATCATCCGCCCTTTTGTTGTAGAGTTGACTAGACCTATAATCAGGCCAGACGACTTTCTGATGTTGTCAAGATATCGAGTCTTTGGTCTACCTTTTGACGTCTGCCTTCCATTTTGACTTGCAGAATTGCACTTGTTATGTTAACTTTAAATTTTCAAATATTGCTCAGATACATATTGTAGCTGTCCAGAAGAACTAAAAATATGATTTTTAAAACATTTGCTTGTTTTCTTGAATTCTTATCTGCCCCCCCAGAAATGATTCATTTTATTATTTGAGAAAGCATACTTATTTGTATTTATTTTTGCTATGGGCACCATTGGTATTCCAACTTGATTGAGTGAGTAAACAATAGAATAATGATAATGTTATGCATTTACTAGATCGATAAATAATAGTTAAGCTCATAAGCTGTTTCCGACTTTTGAATTAACTATTTTTAATCAATTACTAACGGACCACCCAAGATGATTAATTTTGATATTTTTTAAAGAATTTTCACTGCATTGAAGCTATTTTAGTTGTGATTTTATTCAAATATTTGTTTATTTAGCAATGACCATTATATATGTTACCGTCATATCACGTAATGCCTGAAATCAGTCAATTTGTGAAATAGCATTAGGTTTAGTTTTTGTTTGTAGGAGATCTAGATGTCTACTAAAATAATAAAAACTAAACCTAACACTACTGTTACCCATTTTTTTAAAATTATTTTAGTAGACATCTAGATCTCCTACAAATAAAAACTAACCCTAATGCTATTTCACAAATTGACTGATTTTCAGGCATTACTCGTAATGACTAATTAAATGATATGACCATAACATATAATATATAGTTAAAACTATGTAGTTAGTGAAGTATTGAATTTATTAGTTTTACCAGTAGGTTTATTTTTTGCTTTCAATTTTTGTACTAAAAAATTTCAAAATCTTTCAAGATTTAAATTTGATGGGATTCTTTTATGTATTTTTTTAAATAATTATTTTTATGCATTCAATAAGTATTAAAAAATGTCAAAACTAATTTGTTATATTACACTTATGGTTGGAGTTCTACTTCAGAAAATGGGAGAGACAATTAATTGTCTTATTTCGATGTTAGTTTTTAGTGCTCAGTAGATAGAAATCTTACAAAAATGAAATTTACTAACTTTTTATACAGATAAATAATAATTTGCCATTTAAGTTCCCGTGATATAAATGGTGTTTTATTTATAATTAATTTAAGTAAACCATTTGTTTTTTGGTGTTAAAATTGAGATTCGTTTGCCATTGAAAGCCAGCATGTTCCGAGCTATCTCTGTTTTATTTTGTCAATTGACAATTTGTTTTCTAAAAAGATATAATAAGATACACTGTTTCACGTTTTTAGTATTTTAGTCTACTATTCTAATAGCCTAAACCTCGTTTGGATATTTTATTTTATTAGTCTACTTGTTTGTTTCTGAAGATAGTTGCGGTCGGTAGTAGTAGTAGTAGTCTTCTTAGTCATGGTGTGATAAAGTAATAATAAATTGTTGAGTGAAAATGCTAATAGGAATGGTAGAACTAAAAGCTAAATGAGGAATGGAACTATGCCTATATACATAGGGGAGAACAAGGTTTTTGGGAAAGTAGGCAGATCCTTTCAGTAAGGATGTATGTATGTATGTATGTATGTATCTTCTTCTCTGCCTTGTGCCAGGTCCATGACTATGGATTCCACTTTCTCCGCTGTTCTCTATTACATGACAATTCCTTAAGATCTGAATATGATACTCTTACAAGATCCATTAACATGTTTTGCCTTTGCTTCTTTTTCTGAGAGGTCTGCCTTCAATTATTGTTTTCAGTAGGCTATCTCTTCTCAATATGTGACCAATCCAATTTTTCTTACACTTGGTAATTGTATTTAGTAGATTCCTTCTTTCATTGATATACGTTAAGATTTCTTCATTTGTCTTCTTGTCTTGCTATAAGATTTTCTGCATTCTTCTCCATATCCACATTTCAAATGCTTCAATTTTCTTATCGCTTTCATGTAGTGTCCACGTCTCAGAAGTATGCTCCAGATTTCTTCACTATTTTCTTCTTTGTTTCTACTTTCAGATTCTTGGTTAGAAGCTTTCTTCTTTTTGTAAATACTGTCTTTGTCATTGCTATTCTAGTTCCAATTTCTTCTTGACATCTTCCGTCTGATGTAATTATTTCTCCCAAATATCTAAATTTCTAAACTTGTTCTACTTGTTGGCCATTCAGAGTATTGTTGACTGGGTCGTTTCTCATTATTGATAGTTTCTTCTTTACGTTGATCCATATATTGAATTTGTTTACCTTTAACGTAGAGTTTATTTATGAATTCAGTATATAGAGCACATAAATAAAATGTATTGTGCCCGATTGTATAATTTTCTCAACAACCTTATAGAATTTAAATAACTGTGTTACCTTCAGAAGTTAAATATCTATTGTTTGTATAATATGTATGTATTTGTTTATAAGCAAGAACATTGACCCATTGCTGTTATATTCATACTGCAGTCAGTTTTAAAATCGAGGTATGTTTTTAATAGCTCGTATTTTTTAATTAATATTATTTTTATTAAAATGAACTTTTTTCAATAATTAACCCTTCATTGATAAAGTGGGGTAAGACACATCACCCTTGTTCAAAAATGGTAAGTCTAAGTGAGCTGAATTTTTGATCTTGTCTCAAGAATTTTGTTTTGCAACTTTTGTTGTAGCCTTTTAAAGTATGTTATCATGGTTTAATTTTTGAAAAAGAGAAATTTAAAATCATTCCTGAAGTCAATATTTAGTAAAAACAGCTAATATTTGGCCAATATAGCACACCCACCCATAGCAAGGCAATATGATTTTTTTTAAATATTGAGTTTTCGTTTTGTGACCAGGGTGCAATCTGAGGAGAGGTAGTTAAAATATGAAAATGATAATTTTTAATATAAATGTTCTAGCAGATGGATTTTTTTAAATACTGTAAATGGACACAATTAAGATCTAGAAGCAATGTATAAATATATTGCTTCAAATCCAATTTTGAACTTATTTGTGTCTAAAACTGACCAATATGAAAATCCTGCACAACTATATTAAATAGGAAAAAATTGAAAATTTATCTGCAGATAAAATATGACTAGTTTATTGAAACCTTCATATTTGGCAAATCTATTTTTTATCCGAAATATTTGTAAAAAAAAATATCTTTATATAAACTCGGATATTCAGATTTACTAATTTAAGCCAGTACCAATTGATGCATTAAAATTCAATCTTATTAAATAAATAATTCCAAACCACTAGAAATGACCTGGAAACTATTACTAATTATAAACTATGATACTTTAAATCATTAAATCCATCTAATTGTGATGAAATACACTTATAACAACCAATTTTTGAAAACCTGCCCTAGTAATGGTAACCTTTATAGATCAGCAAACCATAAATATAAATACTTTTAATAGCTTCCTAAATCGCAAATTTAAATAGAATAGGATGTTTCGTTTGGTTTGACCAAAAAGTTGATAAGCAATAATTTATCGCAATATCATTTATTGATTTATAACATTGAATTTCTAAATGGATCTACACACCAAATTTGAAGTCAATCGGACATTGCATGATATCATTAGCCCCTAGCATGGTTCCCTTAGCAATTTTTATTTCTTAAAAAGTACTTTATCTTAGCTACCTATGTACCAAATTTCAGTCCGATTTATGCATGTGGGTGTACACCTCCCTTTATCAGATACGTTAATCAAAAAGTTTTGTCACTGGCGTAGGGTTAAATAATGATTTGCTAGTAGAATTTTTTTTTTCTCAAAACGCATAGTCAGCTTTTGAATTCCGGACCCATATTTTAATTGACATTTTGCAGCAGAAACTTGGATCGATATAATATTTTTCAAATTTTATTTTATTTTAGTGTACTGTAAACCATTTTTTGTTTATATTCTAAACTTCTTCTTTTTTAGTACATGGTTACCATATCTGTAGTAAGCTATTTAGTTTTGTTATTGTTACTAAATTTGTGTCCGTTAGTTTATCTTAGTTATTATAATTTCAATTTATTATATTTTATTCAAAATTGTACAATATTTATTTAAGAAAACAAATTTTCTATTAGATCGATACCAAACCTTTTTGAAACTGGGATTTTAATTATTTCTAAAATATAATTTTAAAACCAACCTTTTTGCAGTTAGCGGTCCACAAAAGCATTGAGGTGACAGTTATTACGCCCCTGTTTCAGCTTTAGATATCGTTTCTTTGATTAGGTATGGTCTGTCATGTGTCCACATGTCATTATTCCCAGTCCAATTTACGATGTTGTCACTGTCATTGCTTCTGCGTTGGATATTTTTTGCATTGAAATCAGGACCTGAACGGT
Organism: Parotoplana pacifica; assembly: GCA_034780595.1. Taxonomy (NCBI): domain Eukaryota; kingdom Metazoa; phylum Platyhelminthes; order Proseriata; family Otoplanidae; genus Parotoplana; species Parotoplana pacifica. The sequence continues at coordinate 7,963 of JAUYWI010005231.1, forward strand.
AGAGAATGATGTTGTTTTAGCTGATCTTTTTTCTAAATATTTTGACAACATTTTTTCAGTTGTTATTTTGTGAGATATTTCAAGTCGACATTTTTTGTTGTAAACTGCAGAACTTATTTGTATACTGTTACTTTTGGAAGAAGTTTGTATCCTAATTCGGTTCAATATCACTGTGGTTGCTTCTGGGTTGCATCTTCCAGAATGTATCGTCGTTCGTGTTGGCCCTAACTCAACCCATGATGCTTTCCAATATAGGTGCATCATGATGGTGTTGATTACCCCTCCCCGATATGGGAGAAAAATGTTTATATTGTTGATAGTATTCCTTTAAAAATGTTTCTTATATAAATTTCTCTAGCTAAAGGTAAAAACTCTAAATATTCCTATAAGAATAGATAAAGGAATTTTATTTTTTATATTTTATAATTTTGTTTTCTATCGTTAAATTGAACGATTAAAAAGTAAATTTATCTTTTAAAATTTTGTCCAAGTCAGTAAAACGAATATACACTATTTGATAGATTTTTCAAAATGAAAGATAGTATCTGGGAAAAACGAGTTAATTTTGAAAATACTTGTATCCTGGTGTAATCTAAACATGTAGATATGCCTAGAGTTCAGTGTTTTTTTTTTACTATAAATAACATTTTTGAAATTATTATTTGATATGAAATTGATTGTAGTTTGTTCATTTTTCTCTAACACTATTTAAAAGGAAACTCATTTTGGATAATTACGTCCAAGTTTAGCTACAAGCATGTTGTATCCAATTTTAAATTACTATGCATACAAATACTGGGTGATAATCGAACTAGCTACTTTTTAGCTTAGATTACTAAATTTTAAGCGTTATGTTATAGTTTTATATTATTGTAATTGGCCTTATTTTGCATGGCCTTATTAGGTCCTATTATTTTCAGTATAATTTGGGGAAATATTATAAAGGAAGTCTTAGAAGTGAAATTAGTCAAGCAAATGGCAGAATGTAGACAAGCGGCACGTCGAGGGACACAATGGGAAGAATGTGTTCCAGAATAAAAGTAGACGAAGCGCTAAACAAAGCTCAGACTTTCCGGAGAAAAGGCAAGCCAGGACGAAAGTGATATGTACTCAGGGATGATCATAATAGAAGGAATACAGATGAAAAGTGATTGCTGGCCTGCGGGAAACCTATAAATGACTAAAAACGTTGGTTATGTGTCGGTGTAAAGATTATAGTGTGTGGTATGTATGTATACCTAGTTGGGGATGAACATGCTTCTTGAATACATAGAAAAGGACAGGAAAGAGCCAACCGTTAGGCTGTTGGCCGGATTGTCGACTAGTTGGTAGACATTGTTATCCAAAGTAGGGTCTCTAATAGTTGGTCTTGGAAGTTTTATGAGTATGGGGTGTGAGTGAGTATTATACAATGCCAACGTTATCTACTTTAGATAGTTATGCTTATAGAATGGAAAGTGTTTTTCATTAAATGGCAAAGTTAACCGTTGACGTGAACCCCGGGGATTTCCGCTATGTTGGTGTATACGCGGACAGCGTTAGTCTATTCGCTAGGCAGCCACGTGAGGTTTATTCTCAACATCTTTGCATTCATTGTAATAGATTAAAAAATTAGTTTTTAGCTGCTATCTAAATAGGTCAGTTAATGTCCATGTTATATTTTCAAATGCGGATGACAATGAGAAACTTTGAATTTCAAAAGTAGATATTTTTATTTGTGAAAACAGAATAGAAATTATTTTGTAATATAGAAAAAGAATACAAAGATTCTGAATATCTCAAAAGCATTATTTTATATCAGTAAATGAGAATTTTTATTTGTTAAAAACAATTTCCATAATAGATTTCAGATGAATAACTGTTGTATATTATGTACCTTATGTAAATCATATCATGTTTCTCTTTTTTTCATATGAAATATAATTGTAGATACATATGTAGGTAGCATAAATGAACTTAATCTTTTCAATAAAACGACTATTTTTGTGCAGCAATTCTCATAATTTCTATACTTCCAAAACAATTAATATGTTTAGAATTTAAAACAATAATTCCTTAGTGGTGTTTTAAATGCATGCATTATATTCCTACATGTAGTTTGTAAACTAACTAGTTTTGTTTCTTATAAAATTATTCGTTTTTGATAAAAGATTATGAATGTATTTACAAAATGAAGAACACAGAAACTCTGTTTTAAAACAGGAAATATAAGCAAATATTTCGCAACATTTTCTACATGTCTTCTCTTAGCATAATTATGTATACAATATATAAATTCATATGTATTCATCTATGTATATTTGTGCTCACGACATTTCTAGAATATGTAAGAGAAAGACCTATAACATGAATAATATGTTCATTGTTTCCAGTTTGGTCTGTGTCAGTCATGCTTGCGGGTAAGAATGCATCAACAGTTTTGCGTGTCGTTCAAATAAAAGTGGCTTTTCTTTTTTATAAAATTAAAATTATTTTTCATATTTTTGTCTCTAATTCAACTTATTTCAAAACAATTTAACATTTTGTCTATGTAATGCTCCACTGCTCTAACATTAAATTTACAACAATGTACATTATGAGATTTTATCAAACTATGATTTTATTTTTAAACATAGCACATGTCAAATAAGGCTTGACTACAGAAGATGTACGTAACCCTCCTTATAGACACGTTACCATTACCATGATAAGTTTTTGTAGCATACAATTTAGATGTTAAGCACTATTTTATAGAAAAACAAAATCCGTAATTATTATATTTTATTCAAAATTATAGTAGATCTCTTAAACATAGAATTTCATACGTTTGTTATTTTGTTACGTTTCAGACAAACGTATTCTACTAAGGATTAATGTTGTTTAATCCTTCGTCCTCTTTAAAAAATAGCACGGACGTCCTCAGGATCAAGGGAAGTCCAACCTTAGGATTTTATACTTCCCGTATGTACATCGATTGGGCTGAAATTTAGTTCGCAAGTTCCTTGGAAAGATTCATCGACAATTTGTTAGAGAAAAAAATCTATTAACCCTGGGGGGGGGGGTTTCTAAATTCCTCAAAAATTGCTAAATCACTTTACTTGACATTGGGAATTTGCTCACTAAATTCTCTTGCGGATTATTTGACATCATTTTTTGTGTGACTCTCCCTCCAAGGTCACGTGACGTCTCTCAGAAAAAATGAAGTTGGTCTCAAAATGTCAAAATGTACTTTTTACAAAAACTCAATTCTGAAGTAATAGAATTGATTAATATTTGGTAGATAGACTATAAATATTCCATTATTTAATAGATATTTCGGATTTTTGTAAATATTGATTTTTCTAAGGGTGCAACCTGAGAGCCAAAAAATGTATTTTTTTGAATTCCACAAAACCGCTGAATTGATTTATTTTTCAAATTTGTGGAAATTGCTCAGTATTATATTCCTAACAAATGCAGAAGATTTCATTAAACATTATTGCTCTAAACAATGAAAATGTTTTCTTAAAAATAGCCGATAAATGAAAATCCTATAATTTTTAGATAGGAAAAAATATGACTAGTTCATTGGAATGCATTCATATTTGGCAGATCTATTCTTTATCTAGTACATTATAAATGTGTCAGTATGAATATGCAGGAAGTATGAGGCCGAGGCCTATTTGAAAATATGTTAGACTTAGGAATACAAATCCATAACTTAAAAAAAACAACTGATTTAATGGCCATCAATAACTATTTTTTTCTACTACTGAAAATATGACACATATACTAGATTAATTTGAACCTCCTGATTTCAAATATGTAGTCCATTTTAGTCCCAGACGTCTAGTTTATTTTTAGTTATACACTCTTTAAAATTTTTATCTTTTTCTCAAATTTTGTCTATTTTTAACACCTTTTTCTACTGAAAATATGTTAGGTATATTTTAAACACAATTATTCCTTAGATTATTTTAGTCTTAACATCTAGTTTTAGCTACAATACTTTTGCTGAAACCCAATGAGTGTAATTATTAGTATTAATATTAGCTACTTTTGATCCCATACCAACATTATTATTCTACATGAAAAACAATCGTAAGTTTAACTATTAACACAAAAGCATACAGAAAATTGTAATATTCAATAGTAAATGGTTGCAGATTCATTGATCAAATGAAGTCTAAATCTAGCCTATTTCAGAAAATGTTGTTTAGATTTCGATTGCCGTTTGTATTGCATTCCAGATTGTCCTTGTAGAAACCAGCAATAATCCCCCATCATCGAGGTGTCCCATCTTCCTTGATACCTTTGTTCCATTTCTAAAATGTATTGGTGAAATCTCTCACCTGTTCATAAGACATATCACCAAAATTGTCGGGGAAAACATCAAGATGATTGTGAAGAAAATGCATTTCAGAGACATTCTGCATCCCATGGCATGGTGATTAAAAGATTGACAATTTTGACAAAATGAGGGGATTTGTAGTTACCCAAGTAGTCTGACACAACCTATTGGAACGACTCCCATGCAGCCTTTTCTAGATCATTCAATTTGTTTGTAAAAGTTTTGTCTTTCACAAGTTCTTTAATTTGTGGCCCATTAAACAGCATGTGCCAATGGAATGGAAGGATGCTGATTACCATTATGAAGCAAAACTGTTTTTAAACTGTTAGTAAAAGAATCTATGAACAATTGCCATTCGTTGTTTTTGTATTGGAAACTAAGTTTGTCAAATAAACCCTGAACATTATTGCAATAACAAGTTTCATCATTCATTGAATAGAATTTCGAAACGTTTTGTGTTTTAGGTGCCAATAGATTCCATTTTTGCAAACGAGAGCCAAGAAATTCAGCATTCTCCTTAGACAAGTAGAGATCCCTCACAAGATCATTGAGTAGCGGTTGGGTAATAAGTTGGGGGGTTTGAAGTAAGGGGTTTAATATCACCTTTGTTGTCATCACTGGAGGGAGATTGGGAGATTCGTTGTCTAAACCACTACTTCCTGTTAGGAATCGCCAAATGTTCATCATGGGGCACTGGCCTTGTAGCTGGTGCACAATTTGAATAAACAGTTTTACTACGTGTCTTTCTTGAATGGCCAGCAACATTGGTAATGCAGAAGTAGCAGTCGTCTATATGGTTTTTCTGTTCATGCCGCACCATTGGCACTGCAGAAGGCATAGACTTTCGCTTGCAATTCAACCATTGTGTGAGAGAAGTATAGCATTGTGTACAACACTAATGTGGAGCCCAATGTTATTCAGGTCGCCAATGTTTTAGTCAAAATACAAATGATGTGATATGATTTACGAACACTCAATATACAAAATTAACCGCATATACTCGTACATGTATGTCTAACAGAAATTGTCTGGATTATTTTTGTATTAGCGACTGCTGGTCATAATTGTGAAAAACTTTGCAGTAGAAATGATAACTAAATATTATGTTATTTGGAAATTTCAAATGTGTTTGCATTATAATTTGTTAGTGAATTTTGTCCCTAGCCAATCAGAACTTAACAACAAATTAACATTTCTTAGAAATGCCAAAAGTGTTTGCATAATGATTTGCTAGTGAATTGTATCCCTGGCCAATCAAAACACAGCAAACAATGGTGAAGGAAACTATTATTTATGTGTTCTATGGTGATAGACAATGTTACAATTGTAATACTAGTGCATTTATTTATTGAGTATAAAATGATTAAAATTACAATATTCGCGATACATTCATAATTAAAAAATTTGCTATGTTAGATAAAATGGACATCATTTTCGTACTATAGATTTATATATTCCTCTTCAGTAGCACATTTTGTTCACCAGTGTATCGACATTTTGGGCAAAAATCGATGCTTTTGGCTTAAAATTGTTCTGAAATCTAAATGAAATATCCTATGTTGCTCAAAGTTGAGATTTAGAAATTAGGAAGCAATTAGAAATCATGTATTAGAAAATTAATCACAAGAGAAATACCAATAACATCCTATTTCCCAGGTTAGAACCAGGCATCTGGGATTGAGAGTCCAGTGTCCAACCACATGACCCGTGCTCTGTACAAAAGAATAAGTACTTAGAAACATTCTTATACCCACAGCAAACTACTGGATTTGTTTTGGTACTGCTATTGGAAGCACAACTACTTATAAAAGATCTTGACTCAGGGGAATAGGATGTTAGTAACGCCTATGTTTGGTTTGGTATTTCTCTTCTGATTTATTTCATATACTACTTGCAGAGCATATATTTGGTATTAGAAAATTGGATATCTCACTTTTCTGTTTGTTAGTCAACGAGAGCCACCTACGAGGTCCATAAAAGTTTATTTTTCTGAAAGTGAATTTTATTATAATTAAATGGTTCATTAGTTTCTACATAGATCATTTTTTAGTTTTAGAATGAAATCAGTAAAAATGGATTTTAGAAAACCTGCCCTTCTTATTTTCATATTTTCGAAATTAAATTTTTTTAGGGTATTAAATTTCAGCATTGACGAAAACCAACTGGTTATCAATTAATGATTTAGATACGTTACTTATATTTTCATTTCTGTATATTTCAGCATGCAAACGAAAGGAGGAAGAGCATATTAAGACAATAGTTCCTGAACGTCCTTCAAAGAAACCTCGATTGGTATTCACAGATATTCAGCGTCGTACACTACACGCCATATTCAAAGAAACCAAACGACCTTCGAAGGAGATGCAAACTACCATTGCCCAGCAACTTGGTCTGGACTCGTCAACAGTGGCCAATTTTTTTATGAATGCTCGTCGACGCTCCTTGGATAAATGGCAAGATGGTGAATGCAGTGATGTCATGATGGACGACGAAGAGATGAGTCGATTGCCTACGCAGTCCTGTTCAGGCGCTAATCTTGAAGGTTCAACTTCCCCGACACCATCGTCTTCATACGACGTTGCAGGTGGTGGAGTTGATGAAGAAGAAGGCAGATCTGGCTCTGGTTCATCACGTCATGGAGTGCAGTTACCTCCACTCGAAAGCAGCAATCAGACACTGATTCCTGCTCACAATCATCATAATGGTCCGGTCACTTCACCGTCAATCTCTTCATCCCATCACCAATTTCTTGCTAATTCAACACCCGCTTCTACGCAACCTTATCATTCAAATGGCTTGCAACATCAGCAACTACATGGTCAACAGCATACTTCCCACCACTTGCAACAACATTTGTCTTACCAGAATATTGGTCAACCTGAGTTGCAGCATTTACACACAGTTAATCAACTGCAACAGCAGCTTGGTCAGCTCTCCGAGCAGCAACAGAAACCCGTCTCACTGGATGACTTAGCAGCTCTTCTCAATCAACAGCAACAAACTTCAGGGGGCATTATAGGCACCAGATCTGGTCATGAATTATCTTATTCATCTCATGAAAGGCTACCTTCGGAATTACACTGTATTTCAGATGCTCCAGTGTCGCTAGTTTCAATCTCCGAGAAAAGCCAACAGTTGTCAACTCATTCTCCTTCACCATTAATGAATATGTCATCTGTCAGCAGTGGCAGTCTTCATAGTAATGGACCAATTTCAAGTGCTACTGCAACAGTGGATTCAATCTGATAGTATCCAAATGTTGTAACAAAGTGTTTCGGTTACTAAAGTATTATTATTCTTAATTATTCTTGCAGATTGGTTGTATAATGGATAATAATACTGTTCAGAATGTTGCCTTTGTGTTTAAATACAGACTGTGAACCTCAAGAGCTGCTACTTCCAAAATCTTGCTTATAGTAAAGTTTCTAGCTATGCAATATTTACTACAACAAGTTTGTTTTGTTTATTTGTTTCTTTCTTTCTTTCTGTTCCACATAATTAATTTTAAAATGCCTATTTATATTATGCCACATACTTCTATATCAGGATTTCTTTAATATTTGTTTTTATATGTATGCCTACCTGCTAATATTTATTTTATTTTGGACATTTGTTTAAATAGGATTGTTTATTTTTTATCATGGTGTTGGAAAATTAAAAGACATTGACAACCTCACAAAATGTAGCGTACAATAGATAGTAGGAATTCAGATAAATTATCCTCACATGAAATATTTTAGATGGATTTTATAGAAATGTTTATGTCAACAAAAATTTTAATTTTGAAGGTACTGTTTGCAGCGTTTATTCATTAAAAATATTGATCTTAAATCTGGACACTGTAGAGTGGTCCTTCAGACATTACTTTTCTTATCGGTGTTTTTTTCTGTTAACTACTTACCATATTTTTAAACACAACAATATCTTAAGCATCAACATTTACTTGATAAAATAGGGACATGCTCAATTGCACCAAAACCTTCCAAATAGTTTTTTCTTTAGAATCTCACTATAATAAATTTTATTTGTTTTCCTTAACACATTTTCTGTTAATTTTATTTATAATTTATTTATTGATATCTCTATATAACGTATATGCAAATAGCAAGTTAGATTTGATATTTTTACATTTTCTTTTATTGTTTTGATAGATAACTATAAATTCTTCTCTATTTTATGTATATTCATTGATTTCTTTGTAAATAACATATCTTTATTCTATGGTAAATGTCTTAGCTTTCTTTTTATCTTAAATAAGAGTAGGGCTCATAGATACTGTGATGACATCACTCGATGTCCCGACATGGGGATTGAATTCTCGCAGTGCCGCTAATAGAAGAAGAAGAAATCAAGAGAGACATTATATCGACAAGTTAAAAAAATATTTGTTTTATTTTACTTTATTCTGAAATTTATAAATTAACAGTTTATTTAAAAGTAGAAATCGCGAATTTGTATGAAATTCCAAAATTAATGGTAATCCAGAGAAGGGATTTTGGATATGAGGCATTAATAAGTTTTATTTAAACTGAGCACTATTTCATCACTTTTTATGTGATCTTTATATATATTTACATTTTTTACAAAAAAAGTATTATAATTTTATTTGTGTAAATATTATTCATTTTAATATTATGCATTTTTGGTTGTGTGATTTACATGAAGTAATGTATTCCCATAGTGGTTTTTCAGTGTGTACATAAATTGGAGATATACCATTAAGCGATCTTTTCCTTTAAGATTTTGGTTATTATTTATTTCATGTGTATAATTTTTGTTACTTATATGCTACGACCAGTATAAATAAAATCTGTATTAGAGAAATTGTAAATATTCTTATGTGTATATTATTGCAAGGTTCTAACTTAGTCAATTCAGTGAACGAAAATTTCCCAAACCTTATTTTATTGATAATTTTGTATCAGGTGTATAAAGAACAATGATAAACATGCTAATAATATTCCATTGACACAGAACAAACCAAATTGTGAAAATAAAAAATGTAATTGGTAGATATTTTAAACATTAAACGAGAAGCAACTCATACTTTCATAGAATAATTATTATGGTGATATTATTTTTATATATAATTTTGGTTTTGTATTTTATTCTCAATAGCAACTTCGATGAAAGAATCGTTCTTTGAATGATTCTGAAGAGTCCATGATTAGCACTTTGTATAATCCAATGCATATAATTTATACCTTGTATTGACCTATTTCTACATAACTTGTTATTCCAAAGATCTACTCATTGAACCATCTAACCAAGTTATTCTTAGGCTGAAGTAGGTCCACTTTTTAGGTTCAAGTTTTTTCTTCTAAAATAGGGTAGGTATAATTAGATTGAAAAATGTTTCCCTTTAACCAATGGAATTTGATAAAAACATTTTAGGAACAGGTTTTATTTTGGGTCTTTTTAAAAACTTCAATTAACAATGTGCATTACAAAAAAATAAATATGATATAAAAATCTAATTCTAAAAAATGAATATTAAGGTTAAAATAAATTCTGCCAAGATTAAGTATTTTCATAAAAATCATTTTATTTTTGATAAAAACTGATAAAGTAAAATTAAATTTACTTATAAATGTTGAATGATATCTACATAATTAATGGTCTGCAGAGCAAAACTAAGTTAGTTAAATTCATTTTCAGTGATTAAATTTATTCCAAAAGCTTTTGATTTTTCTTAATATATATTTTAAAAAGTTCCTTAAATTGATTTGGCACCCCTGAATATTAAGATCTGAAGAAGTCAAGCGCTCAATTTTCTGATGCAGTAATTCATGCTTTTAGAAATATCTCTGTTAGTAGAGGATCCATACAAATATTGTACATTGTCTTTGATAAATATTTATGATACTTTCTAGATGAATTTAATTTACAATTAAAGTAGATAACTATTTATTGTCTAATTGATCAAGAAGCATTTATTTGCGAGAGCCCAATATATATAAATGAACTTTTGCTATCAAATAGTTCCTAAAAAGTGAGTTTACTAAATGATGCTCGCAGAATAAGCTGTTGTCTTTTAAAAAATGTTTCTTAGTTCGGGACCTAGTAGAATTAAAATCAAATTTTTAAATTATAAAAGTCTGATAGGCTCTTTGCATTGTTATTATGAATGCAACTACAAATGTCTTGCGAAAGTGGTATCAATAGTACCTTGAGATTGCTTGCTTTGCAAATAATACAATGACTTTTTGATTATAATTTTTTTTGGGAAAGATGATGATTCTCTTCAAATTTACATTATATCTTATGTATTTTATAGATATTTGAAATATGGATAGAGTTTTAATAAAACCTATAATTTTCAGCGAGAATATTATAAAATCTTAGGTTCGATTATCCATATATCAATTACTTGTTTTTTTCGTTCGTTTATTTTATTTTATTACTTTCAAAACTGTAATTTTTTTTCACATCCATTGTGTATTTTTTTATCGAAAGCTTATCAGCAAATGACAACATTTAGTGATCTCACGGCGTATTGCATCCACTCTGCAACAAAACGAACTTTAGTTGTGATTAATATTATCAATTCTATAAGACTTAATTTTAACATCCCGATAAAACAGTTATGCAATATGTAGAATTGTTAATTTACAAATGGGTCTGTTATTGACACTCAATGATCATCTCTATGCAATACGTGACAATAATATTGAGTAAAAAGAGGTCTGATATTATTACAATTATTAAATTATGTTGTAAAGTAGTCGCATAAATCTCTGACCTTTTCCTTTCTTTAACTTTGTGTTTGGTCTTTGCCGTTCTTTTATATACCTAACCATTATTTGTATACTTGCTGTTAATGTTAAATCAATTTCATTCATATTGGCATGTACTTAATACTGTAATTCTTTTGTTATTTTTTGGCTGTTGGTTATAATCTTTATATTGAATAAATGTATCAATAATCAAATTTTTATTTTTCTAAGCTGAAATTTAAAATGAGCAAGGTCTACAACTCATAAATGCTTCCTTTTTTGACAACAACCATTTTTATCGCGATTTTGATCCACAGGATGATTTTAGAAGAATAGTGCTGCTCTTCTGTTAGCGACCAAAAAAGTGTTACCATTGAAGAGCTAAAAACATAATTTTCAAAATTTTTATTTTAACGACTGAAATAATATATTACTTATAATGAAAACAATTTCTGAAATTTAACT
>JAUYWI010005342.1:0-19448 GCA_034780595.1 Parotoplana pacifica
GGTGAGTTTCAACCAGTTTTATGTGTACACAACCGTCACTCTTCCCATAATCTAGTTATTATTCAAAATGTAAAAGGGTAAATAAGCATTGTTGGCATAAAAGGAATGATTCCACCATCTGAAAAGTTGATTTTGATCTGCCTTTTAATTCAGCTAGTGCTTATTTAGTTTTTTAAATTTTGAATAATAATTAGATTATGGGAAGAGTGACAGTGTGTACACATAAAACTGGTTGAAACTCACCGCTGAGGGTCCTAAGTCTCGTACCATATTTCATGTTGTTTTGCTTTTTAACGACTTTAAATTGTTCATTTTTAGTTGATTGTTTCAAGGATTTTTATTTTTGAATTTCGAATATACTAGATAGTACTTTCAATCGCCAAGCTTGACTGACCATCTTATCATGCTTCAGCTTGCGTGGAGAACAAGATGCTGTTTTTATGTTGAAGTCATTTATTTTTTTACATATCTTTTAGTTGGATTATATTCATTACTATGATGTTAGTATTGTCGAAGGCTTGACAGATTTTATTTATTATTTTCTAATTTTCTATGTTTGTTGCAGTAAAGATTGCATTCTACATTTAGCTATGACTTTATATTTGGAATAGGTACTTAATGTATCAGATTTTTAATAGACATGCTAAATTTAAAAAATACAATTTTGGATATATTAGATGGTACTTTCAATCACCGAGCTTGACTGGTCATCTTATCATGCTTCAACTTGGGTGTAGAACAAGATGCACATGATGATTACATAGTTTTAATTTAATCTTGAAGGGATGTTGTTTTTATGTTGAAGCCATATTTATAATTTTTACACATCTTTTGGTTGGATTACAAGATTTTATTCGACATATAAGAGAAGGCCACAAGATCAAGACTTCAAATCTGTGATGTAAGGCGTCGTGTCCGGACGAAAAAATGAAGACAACACACGCGCTGATGGAAAGGAATAAACTAGTTACAAAACGGTGAATGAAAATATGTGCATTTATAAAGCAACAAGAGAGATGAATCACCCTAAATTTAAGTCAGGTGCACCACATGGCGCGAAACACAGATGTGATCAATGAGCTGTTTACATATGACACTAGCATTCCAATGACGATATCATTCAGGAAGGTATTTTTAAGGACATGTAGACCAAATTAAATAGAAACAAATAAAAAATGTAACTAAATCAAGTGCCGGTAGCAGTTCCAATGAACTTAGAAATTTTAAACTTCAGAGATAGATCTCGCCAAAAAAACGGCATTTCTGAACAACAACCAATTTTTAATGTCCATCTGTGGATACTAGAACATGTTTTGAATAAATGATAAAAATCAGCGACTTTACTAGCAGTCTACACATTTTTGTTTTATTTGCTTGCTTATTTGTTTATATTTACGATGAACATTTTAAAATCTAGTTGTTGTTCTGAAACGTCGTTTTTTGGCGAGACCTATAGCATATGGTTCAGAAATATCTGGGGAAACCCAAAGTCATACAAAATATGACAGTCAAAATAATTGGAAGTTCGGTCTAACACCGACAGGAAATAACTCCTACGACAATTAAAATAGACCTAATAATTTTTTTAGAGAGCGAAAATAAAATAAATTTGATTCTTATCCACAGCAGATTACTTTTCATTTTAGAATCTTTTATGGATATATCCGCTGAACAAAAGTGTCTTTATTGCAAACATGAAAAAAAGTTTATATATTTATTACCCGCGGACAACGAAATCGAGTTTAAATTTAATGTTTACATTTATTATTTAAACAATTTCGTTATCCTCGTTTATTACCTATATAGGTATTTTTTAAACCTACCTTGTCATAAACAGCATGCAAGTAATTTATTGAATCATATTTTCAGCATAATATAAAATGTTATAAATTATTATAAAATTTACTTTAGGAGCCTTGCGGATCTTTGATTGGACAGAATAAGTGGTAGTCATTCCAGAAGAGGATGGACCTGGCTTTTGATTTGATGATAATGCAATACGGGCCACTGTAGACAATTTATTCCATCCACTTTTGGCTTTGGTTCTGGGTCGACAGCCAGACAAATACTCACCTACTGCATCCAATGATTCATTTCCTGATAACTGAGGTATATTCTCAGAGCTAAAGGCAAATATAACACCAACTAACTCGCCATTATCAATTCGACGAACAACTAAAGATACACCAGAATCAAAAGCTAATTGTCGATAATCTTCGATACAGTTCGCTAAATCTTCATATGGACAATCTACACAAGAGTATAGTGGGTCTTGTTCAATAAGTGTTTGTGCCAGAAAATAGGTAGTTTCTTGATCACCACTTTGAAGCTGATTAATAGTAAAAAGTTTGTTAGCTGAAAGATATAAAGAAGATTTCAACAGAACAAAGTTGTATTTCAGTAATGCAATGAGCTGACCGATGCTTATTGCAGAACCAAAGGCACGAATGTTGGCATTTCGAAAGTTGTTGTCTCGTAGTTTTGTAATGCATTCCAGTGCTAACTGTGGCGTGCCCCCTTTATCAAAGAAATTGTCATTATCATTTAGTTCTGAATGGCATTCAGTTCTGAGTACATTTGCTATGGTTTCACGGATAAGAGTAACAGTTTTGTCTGATGGAGCAGTGTCTTGAGAAGAATGTGTATGAGGCTTAGATTGTGTAGCTTTACTAAAGTCTATATAAAATCGTTGAAGTAGTTTGCGATCAATATTAAAAGAAATGCAATTTATAGGCATCATTTCAATTTGATGAAATTCAAAATCATAGGCAACAGGTAGTTTTGAACGACATTTTGATATAATGTCTGTAGGTTCAAGAATGCTGTTATTGTTTAGTTCGTAAAAACAGGCAATGTGTTTTATTGTTTGCGTAGAAGATTTTGTGCCAGAATCTGGTTTCAAACACACTGCAACACATTCTGTGAGTTGTACAATTTTACAAATCTTGTTTTCAATATCTGTCATACAGAACTGATAATTTTCATCTTCCACTTTCTCTTTCAGATTACCTTTAAGATAGAGTTTGCCGTTTCGTATAAAACCTAAATCATCTGTCCGATACAACTGATGAAAACCACGCCTAGGTTGAATTCTGTTCTCTATAAAAGGCCCTTCAGGTTGTTTGCTAGATTTAGAAGAATTATTTTTGGTTGTTTGGGACTGTTTGCAGAAATATTTGTTGGAAACTGCAATTCCTGAGATGCAAACTTCACCATCCCATTCTAATTCAATTGAATGCTGTTTTTCATTTGCAATATAAATGTCAGTGTTATATATCGGGGAACCAACTGACAGATAGTTTCTGTGGATATTAATTAGAACATCGTTTAAACAAGTAAAAACTTCAAATGTTACATCACCACATGATTCTGAATAACCACAAAAGCTAATCACTTTCTTACCAGATGGGAAAATTTCAAAGAACTTTTGCATTATTGAAGGTGAGAGAAGTTCGCCACTGCTGATAACAACTGTTTGGATCGATAACAAACAGTCGATTAATTTAGGATTTTCTTCAATTCTATTTAACCAAGACTTCAATTGTGTTGGAGAAAGTGCAATCCAAGATATGTACTTTTGAGATACAATAGTAGCAAAATGATCAATATTGGGCAAGTCCAATGGTGATACAATTACTACAGGAATCCCTCGCAACAATGAACCAAATAATTCCCAAATAGCATCAGTAGTTAGTATTGATGCTTTGTGACAAGTGATGTCATAATCAAGATATGGAAACCAGTCCCATTGCCATCTTATCCTATTCCAAATATTGCTGTGATAAATCATGACCATTTTAACTGTTCCGGTTTCGTTATTGTATATCCTTGGAAGGATTAAAGCAAGTGGATCATTTGCAGTAAACAATATCTCTTCGGGTTGAATATTGCCTGCTTTTGTACCACGTTGCACTGCATTCTGAAAAAGATCTCTGAAGAAAACCAAACAATGATTACCGACTGAATCTAAAAGAGACTGCTTTGCTTTATAATTGTTTTCCGTAATAAGGATACACAGAGGTTCCACTTCCGTTAACACTGTCGTAATTGAGCTATCAGATAATAGCGTATCTAACGGCATGTATGCCAGACCTAACTTGAAACAAGCTAATTGGCAAGCAATTCGATCAATTCCGGGTTGCATGAAGAGTCCAACTACAGCGTCTTCCTGTTTTACTATCCTTTTGCCATGATCACGCAACAACTTTCCCAAAATTCTAGCTATTATGTTTGATTTCTGATTGAGTTCCATAAACGTAACAGCAGTTTCTCCATCAGGATCAAAGTCTTCGATTTCAGGGATTGTATTTGCCATATTATTGTAATGCATAGGATATTGTTGCCAAATGGCTACCTCTCTGGCAGTTTCAGTTTCGTTGTTATTTGAAGTAATAAGTTCTTCAAACATTTGATGAAGATAAATTCGATGTGGAATTGCAAAGCATTTTCCTTTGAGAACACTGGGATGCAACGCTACAAAATAATTGATAAAATATTAGATATATGTTTAATACACATAAAAATATCTATATTATTAGAATAATAATTTTGAATTTTTTTTGAACACTTATGTTTTAGTATATTCTCAAATTGACAATAGCGTACTTTTTTTAAATGTTTACTTAAACTCTAATAATGAAAATACCTTTTTATTATTTGTAAAGTGTGGTTACATGGAAATATTATAACATATACCCCTATTCATTTAAAATTTATACAAAGACATTTTTATAGTTAATTAATCATCATATTATTTATTTTTTGATCTGATAATCTACCGTCGATCCCCCATTTATCAGATAAGTGGCCAGGTGTCCCGTAGTAGCAGGTTAAAGTTAAGGATAAGACTGTTGCTATCCGGTTAATATTATGTGTTCTTGTGGTATGCAGAGTACTGGCTAACACCGTGAAAGTACATATTGTTTTACCATTACTTAATGTCACAAACCCTTTCCAAAATTAACAAACTGATTTTTAGGTTACGAAAAGCAATTACTCCTATGGGTCACAACGAATATAATAATAATAAGAAGGAACAAGAACAAAAGATCAAATAAAAGAACACGAAGAGGAAGAGGGAAGGAGAAGAAAAAGATTTAAAGTTACTTAGGTTTTTTTAACACTTCAACCTGAAAGTTCCAAAAGTGCTAAAATATGAGACATGACAATCTGCTATCGGGCCGCCTGATAAGTGGCAGGTGTTCCACTAGATCAAGTAAACACATAGTTGACGTTTTTTGGCCTACATGTGCCGCCCCCTGTGATAACCGGACTACTATTTACATCATGTTTAACTTGCTAAGGGCATTCTAAAAGCTGTAAATGACCTGGATAGCACAATATAAAGAAAACATTTAGCATTAAATTTTAATAATTAGGACATTTCGAAACTTGACATAAAATTTCTTTTGTAGTTTTGTTCATCTACTGTAGCTAGTATTGCAGAATAAAATAAGGAGCAAAAGATGGAGATAGATTGGGCATATGCTAAGAAAACCAACAACTAATGCCACCCAAGCAAGCTCTAAAGTGGAACTTCCAAGAAATTTAAAGAAAAACACATAGCAAATGAACTAAACCGATACTGATAGACCCTCAGGCTTAAGACAGTGAAGGGTTCAAAACTCT
Source organism: Parotoplana pacifica (assembly GCA_034780595.1). NCBI lineage: Eukaryota > Metazoa > Platyhelminthes > Proseriata > Otoplanidae > Parotoplana > Parotoplana pacifica. The sequence continues at coordinate 5,629 of JAUYWI010005342.1, forward strand.
CATTGATGGTCTATGCCCAGGAAGCTTTAAGTAAATTTATTTCACGAATATTATATGATTACAAGGTGATACAAAATAAAGAAAATTGATAAAATGAATTTCTTGTTTTTGATTGAAATGAGTCATTCTGGGATGCCTAATAGCATTTGTAGAATCTTTTCAATAATAGACCCTAATTGATAACTAAGTATTGGAATTTTGAAAATAGTCAGTTTAATTTCAGTTTGAATGAAATATAAAGAAAATAAGGAGTTAAGACCATAACATGTTTTAATAGATATACATACCTTTATAAAGCTATCATTAAAATAAGAACGCATAAATCGAATTAATAGGACAACCGAATCTGTGCTTTATTTAGCATATTTATTAAAAAATTTAAATAGAAAAAACATACACTTAAATGTTGTATTTTATGTAGGTATGTCATAGAGTAATAATTACACAGAGGTCCGACCATAGAATAATAAATATAACTATTCTGTGGGTCTGACCATGGATTCCTATATACTAGCATATATGCTAGTATATAGGAATCCATGGTCTGACCTATAAAGCTCTTAGAATTTTTAAAATCTGTTTACATCCGGGAGATGGTAGGAATGATATCTCTGAATATCTACCTTTTAACATTGCGGAGATAGAAGCAAATACAGTATTTTGGGCATAACTATTTCACAGCTTAAAATTTTGACAAGATATTTCTGATTTATACCTACCCAATTAATTTACACACAATTTGATACTTTTCTCAACTGCTTTATTTAAAAACTGGTGAGTTGGACCTCAGTAAAATTATCACTCTGTGGGTATGTCCATAATTAAGTATGAGTTCAAAAGCTCGGATTTTATGTATTGAATAAATCAGTTTTTTTCTTTTTGTGGATTGTCTATTTTGGTGAACAGATATCTTCTCGACTATTTCTTTCTTAGTATTAATAATTATATTACCTTGCGTTTGGGTAAGATTTTCCCCACTTAGAGATCGCCAAATTTGCTTTAAACCAACTTCGAGTTTGGACATCATCTAGAATAATTTCTTAGCTAAGCGTAAATTGCAGAATGAAAGAACGACAAGGACAGAATTGTCTTTCTACATTAAAATTAAATTTGTAACTCTGCAGTTCTGATTAGTGTCAATATTAATCTTTCAAATGACATTATAAACACCTGATTTATGGCAAGTACATAAGTAGATCTGCACAATAAATCTTTCATGTAGAGTACAGACACACAGCTAGCTGTCTAGGTATGTATCCAAGTTGGTATTAGGGGATCATGCATTTTATGTTGGTGTGTGTAAACAGCATTTCATATTGGGGTGCATTTTTTGTGTGGGTAGCTTCCACTATCTACGTAGCTACAATGGTATTCTTAATGATCCAACACTGCATGTTTTTGAAAACAAAATTACGTATGTATTGTTTGGACTAAGCATATAATTCCTAATCGATAGATCGATTGTTGTATACGTTTGTTCTTCTGAACATAAATTTGAGTTTAGTGATATGCCTATCAGATAGAATAGTACATATATAGTAGGAACCATTAGGGGAAATACAAATTACATTTGATTTTGTAGACAGTTAGGTAATACCAATGCTAGTAGGTACCTATGTTCTTTAAAAAAAGATATTTGCATAGGAAATAAATCACCAGTTTTAGCTAAATGCAAAAGTTTTTTTTAATTGAACTAAGTATGAAACAGAAAATTTTTATCTTTCATTTAATCAGAAATTATAAGAGTCAGTAAAATTTAGTTTAAAAAAGAAAAATAGATGATGCAAAAATATTATTTGACTGAAATAATTTGAGACATGTCATTTTACTAATGTATTGATGCAACCAACGTTTCCTCTAGGTATTGTTTACAAATTTTCGGAGTTAGATTTCCATAGTCGTACCTATTGTGTGTCAAATAGGAGTTTAACTCAGAAAAAAATTGTGTACACACAATAAAACTTCCACTTAGCATTTAAGCTAAATTTTTCTATTTTATTCGTTATGCTAACAATGGAGGCACTATTATCACTTTTTTGTGTATCAGTTAAAAATTTACTTTTACCATTTTAGAAAAACTAATGTGGTACATACAAAACCTCGGTTTCCTACACTGTAAACTGAAATTGGAAGTATGAGGGTCTGATAGCGTAACTATGAGGGGACAACATACTATAGATTTCTATAGTTTGTAGGTACACTAGAAAATGGTCATTGATATTGACAATGAATTACCTATTGTAAAATTGAAAATGATATTGACAGTGTCAGTAAAACGATATTCAAAGATGTACTAACATGCCTGAGATCTGATATAAGTTCTTACTTGTAGGTACACATGATTTTTTAGCGACAGATTCAGTTAGAGATTCAATTTACAGACTATAACCTCAAACATGGCACATATCTTTCCCAGTGGAAGAATCGAGTCCATTAGGAGATTCAGAAGGACATACGACTTAGAGGTTATAACACAAAGTGAATCTTCTGCTGAATCTCCCACTGGGCTTAATTCTTCCACTGAAAGACATATATAACATATATAACTTGTTGCAAGAGTTGTAGCCTGATTTTAGCACCAAATCTTCTGCCGAAGTTACTATGTATTATTATTTGGTCATGCTATTGTAAAAAATGTTGACAAATAGTAATGACCAAATAATTGCTGTTTGCGGAACAACAGACTCACATTGCTACTTGCTGAACAACAAATAGGCTCGCAATGTCACATTACTATTTGTCAAAAATCCTTTTGTATGATGCTTTTTTTCCAGATTCAGTGCCAGATTTGCTAGCACCAGATTTGGTGAATCTGGCACAATTTGAGTTTATTTGTGAAAAATAATTTTCAATATGAGTCTTTTCATTTCCTTTTTCTATATCAAATTGACTACATCGCCGTCCGTCAAAGATACAGAAGTAGTGTAAAGAAATCATGCAGCTATCCTGAAGCTGATTTCAACACTGATCACATCTTAATAATCATGAAGAAAAATTTATAGTTCAATAAGGATATAGCCGAGAAAACCACGGAAGAAATGGAATATTAAAAATTTAAAGAACAACATTATCAGTGAACAATTTATCGCCCAAGTAGACTAACACCTGATAACAAAAGCACAAGATAACCTGAACGACAAATGAAATACAATGAAACAAACGATATTAGAAATAGCAAAAACAATCAGTGGATACAGAAAGAAAATATACCCGAAAAAATATGGATTACGGATAGAATAATTGCTAAAATGGCGAAACGTAGAAAATGGAAGAACATCAATAATGAGAATGCACGGAAAAACTACAGAAGAATAATAAACTGAGAAGAGAAACACACGAAGCACGCGTTAATTGGCGGCAAAAACATGTCTGGACATTCGTGACATGGAAATGAAGGAAGAGCTGACTTAATGTATTCCTACAATGAAGGAATGCACAGAATTCAAAAAGCCAGTGATTAGAGGATACATTATTCAAATCAAGGAATGAAAGTTACTCACAAATGAAACTGAAATTAGAAATCGATGGAAAGAATACTTTGAAGATCTCTACAACAATACAGAAAAACCCGACAAAAAATGCAATTAGAAAATGAAGAACAAATAGACAATGATTCCAAAGGTTCACCAATCCTGCGCAGTGAAAAGAAGTAGCCATCCAACATATAAAAAAGAATAAAAGCGAAGGAACGGATAGCATACCATCTGAATTTCTGAAGGCACTTGGACCAACTGCATTACAACGGCTTACCGAAATTTCCAATGACTTGTTACAGGGTGATTCAGCACATCCCGCCGATTTAGAATATTATGCTTTTTTAAATTATTTATTTAGAGCAGCAAAAATAGAATACACGATACATGAAGGATAAAATAATGTAAGATTAGATAATAAAAACTATAAAAACTGTTTAATATGAGCAGCATTATGCTCCACACATAAGCGACAACGCTTATAAAAATTATGAAATGATTTCTTTATCATATCAGTGCTAAAATTTTCAAGAATTTTTTTTCTTGTAATGTAATTGCCTGTGGCTCTTTGAAAACATTGTATTGCAAATATCCCCATAAAAAGAAATCATTTATATTAAGATCAAGGCTTCTTGGTAGCCATTCAATAGGCCCAGATCAACCAATCCATCTCTCCTTTAGATTCTCATTGAGATAATTCCGAGCTCGTAATGTGAAATTTGTGATGAATGTATCGCATATTCTTCAATGTTGGAACGACGATTTCTTGCAATCTTTCAAAATATGTATTTATCACTATTTATTGTTTGAAAGATAATTCTATACCGTAGTCGACCATCATACGGTATCATGGTCCATATTGTAAGGGAAGGAGATTTATTTAGCTTTTCCATGATTCGATGCTCATTTGCATTGGAGTATTAGTAACAATTAAATACATATAAATACAATGTTGCTTCATCACTGAAAATAATACGATGTGGTCAAGTTTTATCCAATGTGGTTTTAAGAATGACACGATGGCAGAAATCCTCTTCTTTTAATTCTTGTAACTGTATAAATTTATAGGCTTTCACATCTTTTCTTTGAATATTGGACACTCAGAGGGTTGACTTCCGCCAAAACGTCTGGATGGATATCTTTGTAACTTACAGGTTCCATCCTTAAGTGCTGAATACACAGTGCTATTGCTTATAATGGCATATTTTGATATCCTCTTACTCAGAAATATAAATCCACTAGAAACACAAATTACAATAAATGTATTAAATGTCTCTTTTAATATCAGAAATATTGATATAAATAACTTCTGTTACAATTATTCTATGCTTTCATTTAATCAACTAGTTGATCTTGATATTTATAATTTTATTATTAGTTCTTTTTTTAATCCTAAAACTCCTATTTTATGTAAAAATATTTTTCATGCATCCAAAATTCAAAGACATCAAGATAAAATTAAATTTGCTTTATTTATTAAACCCATTAAAAAAATATCCACTTTTATTTGACATGCTTTTTTATTGGAACAATCTACCTGCACAGTTTAAATCTATTCCTAATATTACAAACAAAAAACACTTATTCATCTAATTATAAAAAGTATATTCTTCAAAGTAAATTTTCTCATATGACACATACCTATGTTCAACATAACTACACAAATATTTCACATTGCTTTTTAGAGTAATATGTACACTTAGCTACATTCCTTTCTTTACCCTATATTATTGTATGTAATTTAAATTTCAGTTCGTGTCTAACTATTTGCATTATGTTTGTTTGTTTGCCTTACCCTCTACAGGCAGTACCTCTTGGGTACTCTTGTATATTTTGTCCAACTGTCTATTTTTATTAAATAAAGAGCTGTTAATAATAACAATAATATATACTTCTTTACAAAATTCATATAAATTGGTTTATAAATGGTCAAAATTATCAAATTTGAATCGATTAGAACTTTTGATATTCAATGAATCAAATATATTTAGCTCCTTTCAATATAATAACGATACTATGTTAGATTCCTCGACATATACATACATAGTAGGGCCAACAATCATTGATTTTCATATTGGGGTTTATAACTAAACTTTTGGATAGATGTCACTGCCACATATACCTAATTATATATATTGACTAAATTCATTGATTATTATGTATGTATCTACAGTATATTGACTAAATCAATTGATATTTAAAAAATATCTATAGGTAGATATATAATTTTGGTATTATTGATTGTTGTTGATGAACTGTACCTACAAAGGAAAGTTTGAGACGCGCTGATATGAATGCCACAGAAACTTTACCGTATTATTAGAGCAGCGTGGTCTGATGAATCATATTCTATGTGACATATTCGAAAGTTATGTCAAGAATTTAGTGAAGAGCACAGAGACTCATTTGAAAAAAAGTCAGGCAGTGGAAAGGTGAAATCTGATGTCAGATTACAAAAGTTGGAAGTTGTTGCAAATCTACTTAAAGAAGATAACCGTATAACCATTCGCCATATTAGCCAATTGTTAGGCTTATCTCACACTATGGTTCAACGTATGGTTGCTGATGATCTAGAACGCTAATGGTTCTGAACAAATTGTGTGCCCCACACACTAACTGAAGCTAACAAGGCAATTTACTAATTCTTATTATATAATATTATTGGCCAAAAATGACAAAAAGTGAGTTAGATCACACCATAAAATAATTGAAATATGCATAAAAGTGTGTTAGCTAACACCATAAAATAATTGAAATACACTCAAAACTGTGTTTGCTCTTTAATTAATAAGAATTTCCATGAGCTAACTACTTTTTATTGTTTTAACTGACCTAGCTATACTATCATTTACATGTTAAAGCGAAAAATCCTCCTTTATAGGAAATATAAAATACAATTAAATGAATACAATATTTAAAAGTTATTTGGATCAAAGTATTGAAAATGTATTATCAAACAGAGACTTAACACATCCAGAAATCGATAATTTTTCTAAAAATAAACAAAATGGCACTGATATCTAAAATAAACATTTTGCAATATTTAAAATGAAGATTTATGAAGAATTAGAAAGGCAATAAAAATAATGTTTTAGAAAATTGGATGCCTCAAATTTATGGTAGCTTTCCATTTAGGTAACTGGGTAAAAATCCTTCGAAATTGGAAATATAAAATGCAATTAAATAATACAATATTTAAAAGTTTTATTAACAAAAAACAATCATAATTAAATTTCGATTCTATGCAAGGGCGAAAGTCAGTTTAAACAATAAAAAAGTAGTTAGCTCATGGAAATTCTTATTACTTAAAGAGCAAACACAGTTTTGAGTGTGTTTCAATTATTTTATGGTGTGAGCTACCACACTTTTCTGCATATTTCAATTATTTTATGGTGTGAGCTAACTCACTTTTTGCCATTTTTGGCCAATAATAATATTATATTTAACGGGATTATCGTTGCGGTTACCCCACCAAATCCGACTACTGCAGCATGAAAATAGAACATCCTCTACGAAAGTGCCTTTTATGGAGGCTTTGTGTCAAGAAATCGAGATAAAATTTGTTTCGCCAAATCTCATTTTGCATTGTAAACACTATGAGGTGTTTTCTATAATATGCGCCTAATTTTGCCTTCTCGGTGTTACGGTTTTTGAGTTACGCCTTACTTCAAAAATATTTGCGGGAATGACGGGAAAAAGGACCACCAATGAAAAAGTATTCGTTTGGACCGTAGGTGATCCAATGAATATTAATCTCATACGACGAAATATCTTTTTGGCCCTAATAAAAATATTTATATTATAAAAGGGGATTCCTAATTTATTACATTTTCAAACAAAGCTGAAACGGGCATCTAGTATCTGTATTAAAATTACAAATGAAAGTTAGCTATGAAACACATGCCAAACCCATTCTATTAGTTGGTATACTAAATTTGTGCCGGAACGGATTTCTTAAAAAACAATGATAAAAAATTAAATCGTATTTTAATGTGATAGACTATATTATAATGTGTTTGTTTACTTTTAGAAAATTGGGCGAGACTCCCAAATACACTATTATTCAAATTCCTACTAAGGATCATCCAGAATTTTTAGTAGCCGAACTTGAACTACCTAAAATAGTATGTCCATTTTAAAGTTACTCATGTGTATATTATTACTTTATATTGTAACATACAGTGCTGTAAATATCACTTTTAAAAGTTAACTATTTACTCAGCCACATCGGTGATGATTGGTGTTTTAAAAACTTCAGATATTTCTGCATCGTTAGTCATTGGTAAACACGTTCTGGGGTCTGCTTCAGAACTACTAGTTATCATTTATTGATGACAAGCATCTCATTATTTTCTGTAAAAGCAGATTATGAGTCCGTTTTCCATCATTCAACAATATTAGCACCACCAAATTAAAATGATTGAGTGCATTAATAAGGTAAATTTGCAACTGAAATATTACTTTTCAAGATCTAGGTATCTATATAAAAGGATAAAGAAGAGTTCAACTGGTCCCTATATATCCGATTCATCGTAGTTTTGTGAAAATAAAGATACCTATAATTTGAATATTCTTATAGAGATCAATGCGGTCATTGTTCCTTGATATTGGAGAAGATAGGATTTTGTTGACTAGTCGAAATAACCTCTACTTCCTTGACATATATCTTCCCTTTGATCTTGTTCAAGAAGAATGTGGCTCGCAATTCAATAAAACGACTAAGGTATTTTTGATATTATACTTATACATATAGTAATCTATAAAGCTATTTAAATCACTGTGTGATTACTTAGTAATTAACCCTTCGTTAATCATCCTCTTTTACATATGAGTCTGATACTGTGAGGGGGGTGTGCACGTTCCTAGAAACTCATGCCCGTGTATAAATTGGGTTGAAATTTAATATATAGGCATCTCGGAATGTTTTAGTGTAAATGCTTTTTTAGTTAAAAAATGATTGGAGGGCTGAACTGGTGCTGAGATGACGTCATAAAGAGCAAAAAATAAAGTTGGTCCGACTGACTTCAAATTTGGTGTGTAGGTCCACCAGGGACTCAGTAATACCAATCTATAAAAAAATTGATCAGGATTTAGCTTAATCGGAGATACCGTTTTCAGTACACTGGAGGATTGACCCAAATGCTTTGTACTTATTTCATCATCTCTACTGAAATATAGAACTATCTCAGACTTCATCTGGTGCTTGTTTGAAAAATGAACAAATTGATTAATATTTGGTAGCTACATTGTATATATATATTCCGGCTTTTTAAAAATATTGATTTTTGTGCCCAGGGTGCAACCTGAAAGACAAAAATGTTTGGGAAATTTTATTTTTGTGATTTAGAAACGTATTAAATATATATTTTAACAACTGGGAATTGTTGCCTGGTAGATGTCTAACCAATGTTAAAAATTTCATTACAAAATATTAATCCAGAATGAAGTTATGACAATATTAGTTTCAAAATGTCCCAGACATCTCCATACCCAACAAATGCCATTGGGGTATCATTGACTCACTTGGTTCCGATTACCTCCCTATTTTCATTAAATTCAAAGAAAACATTGAAATCCTCCATTCTATTAACCCTAAATTCATTTGGGGCTGGACTAAATTTACAAACAAGATCGAAGACGCTTCCTTCTTCTCCAACACTCATGATGCTAACCGGACCCCGAAGGTTATGCTGAACAACATCCAAATCAAATTCAACCGAACCCAGCTTACCTTGGCGTTGCTTATGACCGACAGCAGCCTCTGTTTTAACAAACAGGTGATAAAGTCATCAAAAAAATCAAACATCAAAATTCTTGCTGTCTGAGCCCGCAAAGCAGGGGTTTGGGAACAAGCTTTCCGCCGCAAAATTTTCATCTCCCAAATCAGAAGCCACCTTGACTATTGTCGTCCAGCCTGGCAGTCTTCGCTTTCTCTCACAATCAGAGACAAGATCGAAAAAATCCAAAGCTTAGCTCTGAGAACTGTGAATGGGCAATTTAGCTCCACTCCAGTTGAAGCTCACGGACTGGAGGTGAAAATCCTCTCATATCAAACTGTGATCGGGAGGAAAATTGCTTCTTCTTACGAGAAGTCGCTTCACCTTCTTTCCTCCAACCCTAGAAGAAATTTGGCACTCCCATCTGTCACTCACCAACCCAAAACCAGAAACATCTACCGGCAGACAAGAACTTACCCTCTTTGCCCTTCCGCCGTGGGACTGGCACTATCAGGTTGACATTCACACTAATCTGCTTATCAACTTTAACAAATCTGATGATCCGTCCAGCGACATCGCCGTCGTCAGAAGAAACCTTATCTTTGGTTCTGACAAAAATTCATCGTTCAATGGTTTCCCGGACATTGTGGTATACCAGGGAACAAGCTTGTTGAGCAAGCTTCTAAAAACGCCATTAACATCCACGACCCCTTGTAGAACCAGATATTTGGAATAGTGCATTAATCAATAACAAAATTAAAGATCTGACCACTTCGCACGAAATTTTGAGCGCTGCATACTTCATGGACCAAATGTTTTCTTGCTCCAGAGATGCTGACTCACTAGTTGTGCGACTGACCATACAATACCAACGCTTGAATGAAGTCTTTTGGAAGTCCCATCATCGGCTTGGATGCCTTTTCGTTCTCTGCGGAAGCTGTTGACCTATGCTCACCTTACTTTGGTGTGATGTTTTTTGGCATCCAACAACAACACTTTGAACAGGAGATCCTTCAAAGTTTTGTGGGGGTTAGTACTAACCTCCCCTCCCAAATACCATATTTCCCATGGGATAATCTAGTTTTTATAAAACATCGATAAGGGAGCCGGATCGAGCTACGGAGCCATGGCGTACTCAGATCCAAAAATTAAAGTTTGTCCTATTTGCCTCTAGAAACTCAGTAACACCCTTCCAAAAATAATTTTGAGAAATAGTATTGCTTATCGATTTTTTTCAGTAAGAAATAAATATTTATGCCAAAATCACTTAAATTGCTCTAAAATCCAAACAAAATATCCTAGTTTGCTCAAATTTGAGATTTAGAATTAGAAAGACATTAGAAATAATGTATTAGAAAATTAAGTGCCTCAATTTATATTGGGGTAAGTCTGTTTATTTTTTATTATTGAGAAATAGCTACTGTAGGTGGTTCTCTTTATCCTTTGTCGTTCTGATTATTTTTTAGATTTTGACAATAACAATGATGGTAAAACCTTTGCCAAATATCTCGTTATAGTATTTTGTAAATACTCGTATGTAGTTTTTGTACTTATTATTTAGACATTAAATTGTCCGTCCATTTTTATGAATGCGCGCTAATGAGGCGCAGTTAAAAAAGTACTGTATTTAGAAATTTAGAAAATGTGGCTTTGCTATTGATGTATGTATACTGTGGCGCATTAGTCTGGAAACATTTGTATTTTATTTAAAAAATTTACTCAAACAAAATGTAAGCATATGCTACAAAAGTTTAATCAAATTTAAGTGTGTTAGCTCAAACCAAAAAAAGAAAAGAAATAAAAAAAACGTTAGCATCAATTATTTTACTTACGATTAAATCAAATTTAAGTAAATATAATGCAAATAAAATCAAGTTATTTTGTTATCCAGTTAATAAATGTTCATAAATTTGCTCTATTTTTCCCACAATTATAAACGCATTTCTTCCAGTCATCAGCAACATTTTAATAACTTCACAAGGAAGTTGCGCTAAGTGTTGCTAAATACTTGTGTTGACTGCATTGTGTCCCCACTAGTAAAAATCCATGGGTGAAAAATTCAGAAGAGCTAGGTTCATATCCACTTTTATTTTTCATGTTTTATGACATGCGCCACTGTATTTATTTTTTATATACAAATAACTTCTGTGACTAACATATCTTTAAAATATCCACTTTCTGATAATTTTCTTCTCGGATCTATAATATTTCAATTGAGGCATATAATAATTATTTTGTGATACAAGTTAACCACCGAAATTAATAAATTTTATTTTAGTCACTAGAATCATGAATAGAGTTGTGCAGTTATTGTATTCTTGTATTTGCTTATTCTGGTCTTTGCTTGATGTAATAGAAAAGAGGTAAAAATTATCCAAAAACTTTTTAGTATGTGACTTAGTCTTACTGTTGTATATCGATATAGATATATGGCCCGAATTGAGGTCTATATGAGGTCTATGTAATGGATGATCAAAGTGTGAACCAATTTAGTTTTTTGAAATGGTAAAAGTAAACTATATACAGGTAAACCAATGCATGCATACTTTAAAATAGGAACTACATTAGCTCTTTCTAGTAGTTCAGAATTTCCTATCAGAGTTTTTCACTAATCATAGAATATAATTTAATTTTAGTCTACAAATTAGACTACACAACATGAAAAGATCACTGTATACATTGGGTTACCTCTATATAGTTTATTTTACAATTTGATAAAACAAAACCTTGTTTCCTTGTTTTCTATCAATTCATACATTTCTTTAAAAACTTCTGTTTTCTTGTTTACACTATTTTTGTTGTAAATTGTTTTAAATAATTTTATTATTTATTAATTACCTTATAATGCAGTAGTTATATAAGATATAGTAAACAATCATAACAGTCTTCCTGGCCTTAATGATATTTTGAATCATAATATTTCAATCTTAAATTTTTTAAAGTTTGGTTAGTTGTAAACTACCTTGTATCATTGATCTTTAGGTCTGTTATTTAGTAAAATAATATATAAGAATTTCCACTAATTGCCACGTGACGATTTAATGGCTTCAAAATTAAGTTTTTTTCTCTAAGTACACTGGTTGCCATATTTGCGAAATAATTTAATGAATTGCGCTAATATGCAATAATTACAAGTCTCATACGAACTTAGTAGCACCACCTAAAATATGAAAGCTTTTTTATTTAAAAATGCTTCCCACTAAAACATAACGTCTCTATTCTATTAGATAGCATTAAGTTTAAACTATATTGAAGAAAGTTATCAGAACTTTGATAAAACTTTGTAACATTATAATGTTTCAAAGTTTTATAAAAGTTCTGGTAACTGAAGTTACAGTTTAGTATTCATTGTGGCAACACTAAAACTGAAACTAGTCAAACCGTTGGGCTATAAAAAAATATTTATTATCTCTAGTTATATATGTACATCTTTTTTGTATTATAATTTATTTTAGAAACACAAATTACAACATAAAAAATTTCATACTTTGTAACAACTCAAAATTTTAAAATTGCGTAAAAATTATAATGTAAATAAAAACTAGCATTAGTAACAATAAAATCGGTGACATTAAAAAATGTTAAATAAAAAGTTAGACAAAAACTTTGTCGCTAATTTTTTATTTAAAATTCAATAATAGATTGTGAAGTCTGTCAGAATTAAATGTTGTTAGAATATTTATACATGATTTCTGAAAGTGTCAAAATATAAAATCATATAAATATGTTTAGATTTTTGGGTAAAAATTAAACAATGGGGGTATTGTACAAAAAATTGTTCACTGGACAGAAATGTGCTTGACTCAAGAGTAGAAATTGCAACTCTATTGTTTGAATATATCGACAGTCACGATGTTTGAAGAACAATGAGATACGATTACAGATTGATTATAAGCTGTTAGTGAGCGCTACAATCTACGTTATGTCCTCCCTTCAGGCAAGTAGACATAGAATTCCTTAGTTATGCGAAAATTTATTTGCGACACCCTTTGTTTTCAAAACAATTAAACAGAAAATGATTTCAAATATATATTTTTTCAATTTGTTTATGAGAACTACCCGAATTGTTTCTTTGCGATAAATTTGAACTATTTTGAATAATGGGAAAAAATTTGAAAGCTGATAAATCAATGTTAAATATAATTTTATTGGATGATTTGTATCGAAAACATAAAGTGGTGAGTATATTGTATCATTCTATTGAGTCTAAATATTTTAGTGCTTACAATTTTCTTATAATTGTCAGTTTCAACACTTTCGGTAGATTTAAGATATCATTTTTTGGCTATGTATGCTACCTTTTTGGCTAATAATGCAGTGACTTGTTTGGTGGCCACTGCACTGCCATTGTTGGTCCCTTGCTCTTCCTTGTTGTGGTTAGCCCTGCAAAATGGAATTTGTTTGGAATTACCCATATTGAACTAAATTTGATGGTGGCTATGTATCTTATGCAGTAATTCTTTCAAAGTTTTCTGCATTTAAGGAGTTACACATATTCTTATTTATGCTATGTATACCTAAACTTAAAGCACTTTCAGCCATAGAGGTAGAACTTTCATTCAAAGCTTTTTCTGCAATAGAGTCTATAGCAGAAAAAGCTTTGAAAGTTCTACCTCTATGGCTGAAAGTG
>JAUYWI010005453.1:0-19443 GCA_034780595.1 Parotoplana pacifica
TTGCCACCAGTTTGTAATTTGCACAGTGAACAATCTAACAACTGGATTTACACAATAATCCTTTTCATATACTCTGTGTTCCAGTTATCGTTACTGTTGTTCTTACATAAATTTATCTTTAGTGGTTTTTCATTTATCATTTATTTATCATTCGTGCTCTTTATCATACAAATTATGTAATTGGTGGAATAAACGTAGTATGAAGTAAATTCCATAAATTGGTAATGTGCCCTTTTCTCCGCATACTGCCCCCCCCCCTGGAAAAAAAGCTAAATACGGCCCTGGTTTTGTGTACACAACCGTTTCCCATAATCTACTTATTGTTTAAATTGTAAAAGTCCAAATTAGGCGCTAGTTGAATTAAAGGGTCGATCAAAATCTACTTTTGAGATGATGGAATCATCACATTTATACCAGCTACGAGAGATGTCCCAAAAGTAACGAGACAAATGCTAAAACTTTCCACCCTTTTTATTTAGGTTGTTCAAATTTGTAATACATTAGCTGGGTAAGTAATAAGAACATAAAATTTCATTAAAGAATATTTATTATAAAAAATTTACAGCAATTTAAAAATCTGGAAAATAGGGCTCTCTCTGAAATTTTGAAAAAAAGTGAGTTAATTTTACTTCAAAAGTTTATGGGCTCATCTGTGACTTTTTGGATATAGTCCCTATGCATGTGAATGCATTTTGTCCATCGAAATACTAGTTTTCTCATATTGTCTTTGAACCAGTCTTTTGGAATTACTTTGAGGATATCTCCTGTTCAATTCTCCAACTTTTTCCGTGATCCAAAGTGGTGTCTTCTAAGGAATGACTTGAGGTAGTAACAAAGCATAATTACATGAAAGATCAAGACTATATAGTTGATCCCAATCAAAAATGTTCAAATGTTAATTCTGGGTTACCTGGGCTCTATGGGGTCTTACATTGTCATGCAGGAGCAAATTTCTATGGGACCGTTTTCCAACACGACTATGACGCATACGATTACGAACGTCTTTGAGAAGATCACAAGGAGAAATCTATATGAACAATGCCTTTCTCGTTCCAAAAGCATGAAATCATTACTTTTGTCTGATGAGGAGTTGTCTTCGTTTTGAGGGGAAAGCCATTGTTTGCTTTTCGCCTTTGCGTGCATGGGAATGGATTACTTGTGTCATATGTGACAGAAAAGTACCAAACAAAGTGAAAGGTAAATCTATATAAGACAGTGATGAGACCAGCAATGCTGTATGGTATGGAGACGGTGACTACTACAAAGAGCAGGAAGAAAAGATGCTGGTGGCAGAGATGAAAATGCTTAGGTGGTTTTTAGAACTGACAAGACTTGATAAAGTGAGAAATGAAAAGATGAGAGAGAGGTTGACTATTGGAGAATTGAGAGGAAAATTGAGGGAGGTGAGGCTTCTGTGGTTAGGACATGTGGTGAGAAGAGAGGTGGACTATGTGGGTAGAAGAGTCAGAAAGATGGAGACGTGGAAAACCCAAAAAGAAATCGAAAGACTGCATTCATGAAGATATGGAGCAGGTGGGAGTCCGAGAGGAGGATGCAGTAGATCACACCTAAATGTGGGATAAGCCAGAAGAAATATTAGAATATCTAATGAGTTGGCTGTAGAGGCAATTATATCCAATTAATAAATGAATATTAGTCAGAGAATGATATTCTTACAATTTCAAAAGAAAAATCAACTATTTTATGGTATATTTTAGTGTGAAATTGAGTATTAATGACTTCAAGGAAAATATCTCTTACTTTTACTTTGTTAAATCTTTGGGATATATATCTTTAGATACATTATCTGAAAAATTGACAATGTTAGGAGTGGCAATATGATCAATGTATCTAGAATTATTAGAAAGTGTCAGTGCCAAACAAAGAAAGATTCAATTTAGATAGATTGTACGTGTATTTTTTGAGAAAATATGAAAAAATCAATATTAAAAAAATGAAATTTTGAAAATATAATTCAATAATTAGTAAAAAAAATGTTTACGTATGATTTTCTCAAATTTATATCTGTGATGATTCTACATAGAAACATAATTCAGAAAACAAATTGAAAATTGTTGGTGTGCTATTCGAAAAAATTCAATATTATCAATTTTTAGCTAATTTTGGCGCTAAAAATGCTAGTGAATAAAAATACAATTTTATTAATCCTTATGGAGATTAGATGTTAGATTGAAAAAAATATATAAACCGTGGAGTGGTTATAAAATATTGATGAATTAAAATGTAGAATAAAATCCACAAAAAAGGTAGCTTTAAAGCTATTATTTCAGATTGGGATTGATTGCTAATCCATAATGTTTTCATTAACGAATATAAAATATTAGAACAATCGTTGGTAAATTTTTACAAGTATTTAGATTTCAATTTTCAAATGCAAATTAGAAGAAATTTATACATAACGTTCGTGAAATATTATCGATTTTTTTTAGAAGTACACCAAATTATTACTATCTGTTTTGCTATTGATTTATAACACACAAAATGCAAATACTTTTCACTAGCAATTTTCTTCCACTTGAACTGGGTTAAGACCCATCATATCTCATTAGCAGTCCTATAGCAATATCAACCACACTGCTGGATATATCCATGTTACTTTTGAAATGATATCGATTTTTTCAAAATTTGAACAAAAGATCTTATGGCCTGGCTAATGCTTGCTGCATGAGGGCTGTCAGATAGAAATGGTTCGTAAAATTTATATTAATGTTTTCTGAATATTTAATGCTTCTAAATCATTTAAAATAACTTATTAATCGTTTTAGAAGTTATAGGTTTTAACTATTACCTACTAGTATATCAAGTGTTGATATGTTTTCGGGGATGATGTTTCAGGGCTCTAATACCGTTTCGACAAATGATTTATGACAATTAAAAAGTCTAAAATATGTCTTAGCTCAAACCCTAAAATATGTGAAATCACTTTTAGGTGTTAGCTATCACTAGGTATTTGTGTGAATACTATTGTTTATAGATAAATGATAATTTAATATAATAGAGCTGATAAAGTCTTGTTTAATATGAAAAGACTTTTGTTAGATGTCCAACTTCCTCAGTTTTTTGGATTTTCTTTAGAATTACTTAAGACTTTTCATATATATTCGGTTATAAGTGTACGAAACTTATCTGCATTAACCCTTTTGTATATTATTACAAAAAAATATATATCAATTTTCAAATGTTTGTTGACTTTGTTAGTTCTAATATTTTAAAATATTATTTATCTAAAACCAATAGTATTCATGCTAATACCTAGTGAGAGCTAACACCTAAAATGTCACATCTTTTAGGGTTTGAGCTAACACACTTTTTGACTTTGTTGGTATTTTAATTTCTATCTTTTTGTAATGACTCTATATAATTCATTGTTGTGTCGGTAGATTAGTAAACTTGTTGCTATGCTGTATTGGTATCATTAGTTCATTTAATGAAAATTCGAATATGGTAACTAAGGATTCATGTGGTCAAATGACCATAAAATCATAGATGTTTGGCATAAATTAGTAAAAAATAGCTTGTTTTCTAAGTGGAAATTGATAAATGAAAGTTCATACACAGGTAAAGTTTTATAAAAGTACAGCTATGCGAGATAAATTTGCAAAAGTTCCATGTAGCTATGCAATATTGCCGTTCCTAGCAAAAGTGACTAAGAAAAATCTATATAAAATAAAAGTTCATATGGTAGCTAATGTTTCATGTGGGCACATAACCATAAATAATAGTTGTGTATCAAATATTTGTAAAAATAGCTTGTTGATAAGCCAAATTTGTGACCTTAGCAACAGCTGCTAAGTGAAAAGTTGGTTAGAAGAAAGTTCATATATGGTAAAAAGGATTCATGGGATAAATTTGTAAAAATTCATTGTTGCTATGCGATATTGGCGTCCCTAGCAATCGGACAAAAAATCTGTGAATGGATTTTTACCCCTAGTCCGAAATTAGTCTAGGTGCCAAGTTTAATAAAATCGGTTGATGTTTAGGCCAAGGACATGATATAGTATGTCCCTGGTTCAGACTATGATGTCGGTGAGCTTAAGAAGAAGATGAATAAAAGAGGCAACATTAGAAAAAGCTACTTTTAAGCTACTTTTTAACTCCTAAACTACTTGACTGATTTTTTAATGAAATATGGCACACTTATCATCAGAGCCTGAACAAATGTCATAAATCTAAAGTCAGGAAACCATTCCAACTTTTAATGAGAAGAGGTCAACAATAATTATAGTCCATTAGGCAAGACTGAGCTAGGGAGCTACCTGCCAAATTGCTACTGGCTTAGATATTTACATATAGCAGAGGTCACGTAGCTACTAATAACAACAATATTTGCGTAGGAAGTTATGTAGCTATGAATAGCGCCAAATTAGAATTAAAAATATTGAAAAAAATATGATACAATTTTTCATTTCTGTTTAATAATAAGTACATATCATTAAAATTGTGCATATATACTACTTGTGATGATAAAACTAAAATGAAAAATATTATTTATTTAGGATCTAATTACATACAAAAATATGTAGTGCTTTTATCCTATTTGTAACCATTTTCTAGTAATCTACCTTTCCTTTTGGTAGTTAGCTATCTCTGCATTAAATTTTCAATGATAAATAACAAAAGTTGATACTTTTTGTACAGCAATATTTCTTTTTCCTCTTGTAAAACGTACCTAATCTAACCCTTTTTTAGACAAGACTTCGGTATGGAGTGTACCACCCTAGTACTTATTCTCAAATTGCTTAAAAGTTTCCAAACCGATTTGCATAACATTTGGCATTGGTTTAGCTAATTTGTTTGCGGATCTTTTCATGCAATTTTCTGTTTTAGTCTGACCCCTTAAGATTACATGATGGCCAGTTGAACAAATGATGTTCGGCTAACATTGGCAAACACACTTTTTTCCCAAAAAAATTAATTCTGAAGTCAAGAAATCATTAAACTGATTTTGGTAGATATACTGTATATTTACGTCATTATTTAAATGGTTTTTAAAGCTATTAGTCTTGGTGATCAGGTTGCAACCTGAGAACCAAAACAATTTTTGAATATTTTAGTAATTTAAAATGTTTTGAAGATATTTTGGATAAATGTTGAAAATTTTATTGAAGGATATTGATTAAAAAATAAGAAACTTCACTCAAAAATTGACCATTATGGTAAATTTTTAACAGAAGTGTTATAGTTTTTTAATGTTCTGCGTATAAATCGATAATATTGAGTTGCAGTACTGCCATATGAAAATCTTAGATAGTAAAAATATAAATGTTTTGGAGTATGAATGTCATTGACTGATGGTAGGAATATTTTGGAAATTAACAAAATAATAAAGACATTCTTTAAAAACATAATCATTTATTGTCAACATGTTTCGCCATCACTTGTAGCATTTTCAAGACAATCTATAAAGCAAATTCATTTTTGATTTATACGCCAATACATATAAACAATATTTAAAAAAAAAGAACACATTTATTTAATGAGATGGAATTTTTTAAGTAAAAAGAAAATATATAAAAAAAGTTTCAGAAAAAAAGAAGCATCGTTCGTTATCAGCTAAAGAAGTATCCAAATTGCCAGGATCAGTGTTACAAAAATGTTTAATAAAATGGCTTCCTTGATTGAGAGTTCAACAGCCAACGATGAATATGAACTCTCATCAAGGAAGCCATTTTTATTAAACAATTTTGTAACACTGATCCTGGCAATTTGAATACTTCTTTTTTTTTCTGAAACTTTTTGAATCTTTCTTTTTACTTAAAAAATTACCATCTCATTAAATTAATGTGTTCTTTCTTTGGTCGTTGTAATTTTGTTTATATGTATTGGCGTATAAATCAAAAATGAATTTGCTTTATAAATTGTCTTGAAAATGCTACAAGTGATGGCGAAACATATTGACAATAAATGATTATGTTTTTAGGGGTGTCTTTATTATTTTGTTCATTTCCTAAATATGTAAATGTTATTTTCCTAATAAATGTGAATTATCCATTGAAATTCCTTCATATTTGGCATATCTATGTTATTAGTTTGCTGAGTAAAAAAGCCATAGCTTTATTCAAATAACAAATTGAAGTCCAGTGATTTTGAAACTGGACTCACTATTATAATAATATTTCTTAAATTCTATTTTAGCCTATAAAATCATTCGAAATCTACTAGAAATGACCACCAGAAACTATAATAATGCATTAGTTTAAATTGTTTATTGAGCTAAGCTGACTTTTGAAAAAGAAAACATTTTTAGGGATTAGCCTGGTATTGTGATTCTTGTCCAGAAAGTCAGATATGTGAGGAACCCAATCTTCTAGTACATTGCTTTCTATATATCAAATAAAAAACGGGGTAATTTTAGTGGATTTTAAAACCAATTCATTGATTCATCAATATTATTTCGAAAAAGTCCAAATTTAATTCATGCCAGATTTTAGCTTAATCGGACGAGAAGTATGTGCACAAGAAAGTTTTCTGACTTGATCACGTCATAGGGTTGCTAGATAAGTATCAATTTTTAAAATGGAAATCTTTCTCATTTGACATGAGGCAAATTCTGACTAAATCAGTCCATAGGAAGTATGTTAGTTCGAGGGGATGGGGATACCCCTTGCAACATCTACCAGGTATTCAAAAATGTGCAAATACTATAAAATGACATGCTATGTATAACATGTAGAATGAAATGTTTACTGCAGCAAACATACAAGATAAAAAAAATAAAAACTGGCATAAAATACATTAAGTTGTGAAAGCAATACTGAAAGAGTGTTTATAAATTTTAGATTGTTTAATTTTGTAGTTTTTGTTTGACGTTATTTATATCATACAAAAATATTTTATTTTATTTTATTTTAGAGACGAATCATGAAGCATTTGTAAGTTCCATAATATTTCCAAGAATAAACATTGAAAAGTAATCGATAGTACTAGCTATAGGTCCGGGAATATTGTTAGTGGCACTGAATTGCTAAAATGAATTGTATTATTAATATTATATGAGTAACTACTAAACAATGATTTATAACACAGTGGACTATTGAGGCCCTGGAACATTTAAAGTGCAAGTATACTTTCAATGCTGGAAAACATCGATAAGTAGAATAAAATCTTCATTGTGTCCCAACCTACAAGTTGCTTCACAATATACCATATTACGTCTTTCAAATTATTTGGATAATTGTCCTTTATATGCAATAAGTTTTCCTATGCACATCTTTAAATATTGTCGAGGTTATGCATAAAATTAAATAAAAGATATTAGCATAGTGGATCGAAGTGCAGCATATGTTATCAATATTTTCAGCATATCTATAGGGTGTCCTGAAAACTATTTTTGGATTTTCGCTAATGAGCGCCTAGTGAATCTATGTACACACCATATTTGAAGTCAAGTGGACATTTTTAAATTTTTGGATATGATGACGTCATTGGTCCCTAGCTCGGCCTCCATATTGATATATTTAAAAATGTATATAAATTTTCTGACTATGAACGTTTCCAAAGTAGCTATGTTGTACCAAATAAAAGTTTATAATTGTTTTACTAAAAGACAATAAAATAAAAAAACGCAATATCTTTCCGTGCAACCTAGCATACTAAAAAATGATTTTCACTTTGAATGACTCCCAAAAACTTTATGTCCATTGTAAAGTTTAGGACAAACTTACTGAACTTTTCCGAACTGTCATTAATGAAATTATTCTGTATGAGTGCGAACACACTTTTTGACATGGTCTTAAATTAACATACATACAATACTATAGTCATTGAGGTGGGAATATTATGGGTAGATTTCAGCTTATTGATTTTTATCTTGATATTTTAGTCCCCTCCTGAAAGAAGTAATAGCAGAACTTCATCAACAGTGTCTTTTGCATTAGATGAAAATAATTCCACAATTTTGGGAACTAGCGCCAGTGCTCGTCGTATTAATTCAGTAAGTTAAGAGAACTAACTATGTATTTTAGCTATCAACTTTAAAGACCAAAAAGGTCCAAAAGTGTGTTAGCTCTAAGTTTTGGCTGTTAGCTTTCACTAAATGAATGATTTATATTTTTAGATTAGACAAATGATATTTTAATATATTAGAGCTAAGAAAGTGAAATTATATCATTTCAATTATTAAATAGTGCAGTTGTTATTATTTTATCTAATTTTTGGTTACAGAAGAAGCACAAAACATATCCTGACAATAATGCGTTTAGTGACGACAACGGAAGCCCTAGCAGAGACCGTATTTCTGTAAGCGGTTTTCGTATTTAAAAAGATGGCGTTCTTTAATAGTTGTCTAAGAAAGTGGAATAAATTGCCTAAATTATTTCTCAGCTAGTCATTATTTATTTATTCTGATAAAAAATGTATTTAGTTGATCGGATATTGTTTATCTTCCCCATTCTCTTCAGCTGATCATTAGTACGTATAGGCAATGTCAGCTGTATCGGTTGATTGTCAGTTGTACCAGTTCATTGAATCTTACTAAATTTTCAAGCAAATCAACAAATTAAATTTTCTCTATATTTATATTTTTCAAGAAATCATAGGCATAATTCATTTGAGATCTAGACAATGCCGAGTCAGTCGAGGAATGATTAAATACAATTAGCACTAATTAACATTATGAACATGCATAAAGACTGTATCAATCTTCTATTCATAGAAAATTTAGATTACTAAAGCCGAGTAGGTAGCAAAATAAAAAAATAGATTCTATTCAAACAATTACAAGTAGAATTGTTTATTCACTTTATGATTACATTGTACTTATTTAGCCCCATCATGTAGCATTTAAAACTGAATATATTTCGATTTGTCTATCATTTGTTAATTTAATATTTCTCGCATAAGGTTGGCGGATTATATTCTTATATACATATTAGTAGACCTACATATATAGAAGTGTGGTGGAGTGTGATGCTTTCTTTATAAAACTAAACAGTTGGTTACTGAATTGTTCAAAGTGGTATCACACATTAATTAAAATTCTTTCGGAAATATTCCCATTGTGAATAGAAACTATTACATGTGTGTATCTAGCCATAGTACACGCATTATCACCTTCCTTCCAAATGATTGGAATGCTGGTGGTTAGTGAAGTTTAAAATATTGATTTCGATGTTTTTGTATTTTTTTAATTGGATCTATTTGGTAATTTAATATTTTTCTTCTGCCAGAGTGAATTCTAGCACGAAATAGACCATACTAAACCGTCATTCCGTTTGGTTATCTGCATTATTTTTAGTTTTGCACCTCAATTTAGTCGTTTTTAAAGAAATTACAACAGAACAGTCCACCGTACTCACGTATAATATGTAATTAGATGTTTGCTAAATGGGGAAAAATCAGAAATTGACCAATGACAGTTTTACATTTTCTATTTTATTTTAGATTTTAAATAACTTATAATGATCTGTAAAAAAGTTTAATTAACATTATTTCTGCATAGTAGACCTATCGATTATTTTATACGAGAGTGTAATATATGTATTATTTTTTAATTAATAATATCCATTTCATACATAGTTTGTTATTGATTTCTACAATAAATCGTCATCATAGATATTAGAGAAAAATTTATTCTAGAACTAAAATTTCCATCTTATTACAAATGATGTTCTTTTACATCTCTAGAGCAAAAAGTCATAACAGGAACGTATGTACCTACAGTAAAAGGTATCTCTAAGTAGATTTAAAACGTCGTGATAAAAATTGTCGTACAGAAAAATAATAACCAAAAGGAATATAATCTAATGCCTATTAGTTGTTTGTTTAGCGGATCCTAACAAAGGTTACATTATTAACAGCAATTGTAAGATCAACTTTATAAAATTGTAACTTTAAAATCAATAATAACATCAATTTTGACCATCTTACCTCAGTATGAATTGTTTAATATGATGGAGATCCCGACTATTTTTTCTATATTACGACGTTTTTTAAAACATGTTTTAAATACGACGTTTTTTTACTATACGACTTTGTAAAATGTAATTTATTTCTATAGGTACGACATTTCTGCATTAAGAGCTGATAAGGCAACCTTAGTACAAAATTAAAAGCATAGCTTAATATGGGAATAGTTAAAATTGGTGCACCATAAATTATATTTAAGAACATATGCAATTTTCCGTTAGTTGACGTGCAAAGCTAAATATGCTACTTTAAAAAAAATAAAAAATGTACTTAAAATGTTTAAACAAATTTCCTGTTGATCAATCATTGGCAACACTTTCAAATCTTAAAATTCCAAAAATTCCAGAATAAATTGTTGACAGAACATGGCATTGGGTTTTCACTATCATTGCAGATAGGTATGTGTTCCAGTTTTGACTGACGGTTCTCAAATTTCTGTTCATTAAGAAACTACCCAACATAGGTATTTAATTTGCATTGAAGAAATGTATGGCGAATTTGCTTTGAAAATTAGACTGGCACATGGCATAAACAAAATGTATAAATCAGTAAGTTTAGATTTAAATAGGTCTAAAACATTAAGTAGTAGATATTGATAAAGTCTATAGAAAATTTTTCGCATATATTTGTGTTGTGAATGAAAGTTAGGAGATTCTAAAATTGATTTTAAATAAGAATTTTGTGAGAAAGAAAATAAAATAAGAAAGACTCAACTGACTGAATCGAAACTTATTATTAAACTCATCACTTTTACCCAAGTAAATGTCAGAGGATAGCCTAAAAGAAATTTAATAAAACACTGGAAGAAATTCTGGATGCATTCACTCAAAGCAATAAAATATTTATAATTAAGAGCAGTGTGTACTTTTGAGAATTGAGTTTGCATTGAAAGTTGATATTCGACATTGTGCAGTGTCCAATAAATTATTTAAAAATATTTTTTTTTTATAGTTTAGACATTTAATATTGTGTTCTCTCAACTTTAAAAGTACAAGAGACTATTTTTGGCACCAACTTTGTTCCCATGAAAAATACGAAAACATTCACTGTTTCTTTGGTTGCAGTTTTGTACTACAAATGTAACTATTTTACAATTGGTAAAACAAGAAACGAAACATTGATATAATTTCTAAATGTTGTGCCCAAATTTTAGGTTAAGTTACACTATGGTCTTTGTTGTAACAGGTTTACCGTTTCTACAGCATAAACTTCACTTTCTTTTGATTACTCTTTGCGACTTAGCTCTTTTTGATAGCTTGCCCTTTTGTCTGTTTTTCTGAAATTTAGAGCCTCAATAATATAGCATTATGGATTAGAAATCGATGGCAATAATATTGAAAACTGAGGCTTTTATAAACCCCATAAACTGATGACTTTTGTAAACCCCATAAACTGATGACTTTTGTAAACCCCATAAACTGATGACTTTTGTAAACCCCATAGACTGTGTTGACCTTTTGTTTTTAAAAATGTTGTACATACATGAGATATAGGAAATTCATATAGCTACAAGAAGATTGAAAATAACAACGTTTTAAAAGGAAATGATGGCAATTGATGGGGGTAGAATGATGAAAGCGAGAAAAAATACGGAAACAAGGTTTGTTTGAACCAAATTATTTTTTGAAATGGTAAAAGTAAACTATGTAAAAACAGGTAAACCACAGCATACATAAAAAAAATTCATGCTGTATAGCCTATTAAGTTGGTTAGAGTGAAATGAAATTATATTCTTTAATTAAAGTGGTAAAATCTGATAGGAATATACAAAACTATATTAGAAACAGCTATATGCATTGGTTTACCTGTTTATAGTTTACTTTTACCCATTTCAAAAAACTAATTTGGTTCATACAAAATCTTGATTCCGTACTTTTTTGCGCTTTGATCATTCATTACCTATCAATTCATACATTTCCTTTTTAAAACTTTGTTTTTTCTATCTTCTTGTTACGTCATTTTTTGTTAGTAAATTGTTTTATATTAGGAATTTCTGAATTTCTGAATTACCTTATAATTTACTTACAAGCCTATGTTTGGTCTCCTCGAATTTTACCTATATAGTAGTGCTGACAATTATTGATTTTTCACATTTAGGCTTATAACTCAACATTTGTGATAGATATGAATGCCATTTTTTAGAATTTTATCACTGACATTATTATCTTTCAGACAATAAAAAAGGATTACCTAAAAACGTGTGTATATTGTATTGCCGCCCTATGAAGGGTTTCGTACAATACGATACTTTTTTTGTGTTTTACTACTACCTCGTTAAAATTGGTTGAGCAGTTTTCAAGCAATGAGCCTCCAAAGTTCAGTTTTTCAGTCTAAAAAACACCCCAATTCAAACATAATAGCCCTTCCGGGCTATTGATTAAACGATCAAAAACTTTATTTTGCATTAATTTTAAATAAAGTAAACTATTAGAGTTACATTAATTCAAAGAGAATTGAACGTTTCAGTGTTTCTGGTTTATCAGTTAATTTGAAAACAAATTAAATAACATTATTTAGGTAATTTATGTAATTGTACAATTTATTTGGATTACCTACATATCAAAAATCGACCTCTAAGGCTGAAGACGAGGAAAAAGAAATCTCTGCAACTATTATATAATTAGTTCACTATTTTTTTATTTTTAGGTTCGCTCCGCTCTTCGAAGATCAGTGGACCACGTGAATCAAATTGGCTGTGATGACATGAGTCAAAGTTCTAGACTATCCAATGTAAGTAGATTTTCATTTACGTTACTTTATGAAACCCTAGTAGTATTTTGGTTAGTTTTGTGTTATTTATCAACCGTTAATATGTATAAGTAGATAATTCAATTTTTATCTATTTAGACATACTTACATATATTAGCTGTTTGTTTTGTTTAATTTGGATGACCTTCGTTTTAAGAAGCCATCTAATAGTTTCCAAAATGTAAAACATTTCTTACTATTTATCGTACCACAATCGATAAAAAGCTGGTTCGATCCAGCAGGATCCTTAATATGCATTTATAAATTGCCTATTATGAAGTTGAGTGGAATTTCTGTTTCGATTTTTTGTCTTAGATAATTTATTAGTATGTATAGAATGATACAACAATTACATTGACATCAGCCGAAGATATAATATTCTAATGATATCAAAATTCACGAAATTAAGAACTCTTATACATGTATCTTGCAGTAGATCATTTGAACTATGTATCTCTTTGTCAAAAAGTGTTTTAGCTCAAAAATTAAAATAAATTTATTTTTGTGAAATCATATTTAGGTGTTAGCTCTCACTAGGTACTATTAATACTATAATTGCCTTTTTTAGATAAATACTTTTAAATATTTGAACTAACAAAATGAATTTATTTATTATTTCAACAATCTCTTTGTATCAAGACAAAAAAGGTCAAAAAGTGGTTTAACTCAAATCATCTTGTATTTGTTTTCAACGTTCATTGACTCTTATTAGTTTTGATAGTTTAAAACAACATTTATCTCAAATTAAAATAGCATTCATACTACCCAGTGAAAGCTAACATTCAATTCACAAATCTTATGGTTTTACCTTTTTGGTTTTTAATAATATCTATTTTTTGTAATAAATTCATATAATTGGTTGTTACTTTACAAAAAATAAAATTTATGTATCTATGGTAGCTAAAGCTTGATATGGTAAAATACAATTATATCATAAATCTAATTGTTACAGTTCTAAACGTCCTTGTTGCTATACAATATTAACGCACTGCAGCAACAGTTAACGAAAGTTTGTATATGGTAACTAAGAGTAATGTGTTGTCAAATTCAGATAAAATCATAGTCATATGAGATAAATCAACACAGCTCTTCTGTTACTATGCAATAATGGCATTTATAGCAATACTTGTTAAGTGGGAAACAAACTAAATAAAAGCTCCCATTAATCCTTGAAAAACACTTACTCAAAATTTGTGGGAATGAATTAGTAAATAATCAGATATGATATGCTATTGGTTGCTTTGGCAACAGTTACTAAGTGGAAAGCTCATTAATTCAAAGTTTCATATAGTCAAATATGTTTAAAATCATAAGTCTGTCAGAGAAATGAGTAAAAATTGCTTGTTACTGTGTAATATTGGTGCCCTTAGAAACAGATGCCAAAAGCAAAGCCTATTAAATGAAAGTTCAGATGTGGTAACTAATTGTCAACATGCTCATTATTTGAAATGTTTTTGAAATAACAGTTTAATAATTTTAAGTCTATTCTATACCTTAGGGGCAGTATTGAACAATTTTACGAGTATCTTAATCATATAGAACCAAAGTGCTTGTTTTATATATAAATGTAAATTACCTACATGAAATAGAATAAATAATTAAAGGAAAATTTAATTCATTTTTTCTCAAGGCTAGAAACAGTTCAGTTTTATACACATAGTGTTCTTAAAATTTTTAATATCATGTAAATAAAGCGTACAGCAATCAAGGAAGTACTGAGAGGAGAGTTGGCGAGAGTCAGTGAGGAAGAAAGCTGTGCATCGTATGCTTCACTTGTTGTTGTAATATAATTTTGTTTGTTGTCTTCCAGGGATGTAGCTTGGACGGTCTTTTTGGAAACCTAAAGATATCTGATATGTATTATTAAATAAGATTGAAAAGTATTTTTCATTAAAAAAAATCTTCTGAGTTGGCATGCATAGACGTAGTGGATACTTCATAGATACTTTATAGATACATTAATTTTTCATTTAGTTTAGGAAATTTCTCTATATTTTACATTAGGAGTTACTCTTATGCTATAAATATTACATCAATTTAATACAAGTAATTCCCATACTATTTACTTAGATAAAATTGTTTAAATGATTTGGGAGTATTATGATATGAATCTGGAAGTAGTTTGTGTAAGAAATGAAATTCTTTTTGACAAAAGTAACTGTAATATGTTGATTGTTTTCTTTTAAATTCGCTTGCTTAGCATAAAAATTATAAATATATATAGAGATACTATGCATGTATTATTCTTTTTTTTAAAGTAATTGCTTCAATATCGATTTTTATATTATATTTTGTATAAAATAGAGCCAAAACCAACAACAATACCCAGCATACTTCAATGAATACCCAGAAAGTTTTTCAGTGATTTGAAACTGGCTTTATATACATAATACATGCTCTCATATATTATGGAAGTAAAATTTTAGTTAAATTGTCATATAGAAATTTAATAACAGTGATGGATATGTCTGTAATAATGTATTGCTGCGAACTTTGTCAACATATTTATATAGAAAAGTGGGAGGAAAAACGTTAATGATTTATGAAATGAAGTTTTATTTGCAAAACTGTTTTTAGTTTGGTTGAATTTCATCGATATTAATCATATTTATTTAACTATAGCTTGTGTAGAGAATAAATAAAGTGATATCAATTTCCAAACAGACAGTTTCTAACTCGTTTTAGTTTTTACTTAGAAACCATATTTATTAGCATGTGCCATCCTTTCAAATTTAGTTTAAGTTTTGTATGCAAAGATTCCATTTGCTTTTGAAACTTCAAACATTTAACGATAGTTACCATTCTTCTATTTTGATATCGTGGGTGTTGGTGAAGTCCATTTATACCACCAAAATAAGTGGTTTTTCATTTAGAAGTTGAAATTGATAAAAAGAATATTTAGGTACATAAAAATTACCAATATCTAGAACGTAAAAATTATCAAAAGTTCTCTGGTTACAGATAGATAGAAAAAACTATTCATCATTGTTTCTGAGGTATTGATAAAGATTTCAAAGCGGGGAGGGTATTGGATGTTTTAAATAAATACTTGGTAATCGATTTGAAATTTCATTTAAATACTATGCACAGACCCCAAAGATCAACAAGTTACGTCATGTTAAATCCACTGGAGCATTGCACGAGGAAGTAACACTGGCCACTATTGTGGCCGCCCAGTATTGCACGCTCAATCAAGTATTAGCCAACAAAACTAAGGTTTGGTAAAAATTTATGCAGTGAAATGTGGATATTCTGTAATCAGAAAAAATAAATAAAATGGTTGATAATTTAATCTTTAATAATTACATAATTGTTCATATATGCATATCGCCATATTCATATTGTTAAAGCTGAAGACTAAGTATTGAAGATTAAATTTGTCCACCTTTTTATTTTGTTTTACTTTAATTTTGGTTTGATACTTGCGTTTTTATGGTGATACAAAGACCTGGTTTAACAATGGTGCCGTTTTGTGGAGATGCGTATGTAGATTTTTCAATATATCTAGGTATAATGTTCGATACTGGTGGTTTTATGGGTTACAGTTATATTGGAATGTGGGATGTTGAAAGTTTGGTACTGGTGATTTTAGATATGAGCTAAAAAGTCATAGAAATATCCAAAGCATATGAATTGCATTAGCTTTGCTCTTTTACTTTTGCTTTTGGGTTTATTTGTTTTCTTAAAATGACATTTATTTAGAAATTTTACTTTAAGTGTACGGTTGCCATTTTTTTACGAAAACTGAGTTTACTGACGTTTTTAGACATAAATGTACAATTTACTAAATGAGCTTTATCTATACAATTAAAGCAAATGCCCCTATCTTAGTCTAGTATATAAGAAATATAAAAATAAATACCTACTATATGGTCCTTGGTTATACGTAAACTTAACAAAAAAGAATTATAATGCAGCTATACTGACAATATTAAATCTTATAACTGCTTTTTTCTTTTAATAGAATGATGTTGAAAGAGGTATTACCATACAAAAAGCAGTACATATGTACTTGTATTTCTGCATAAAATTAATGATTTTATCAATAGCCCTGAAATCTATTATGTTAGGGTGTTTTAGGCTTAAAAATGAAGTTGAAGCTCATAGCTTGAAAACTACTCAACTAATTTTAACGAGGTTTGTTTTAAAATAGGGGGGCTGGCAGTAGTACAGCATCTGTAAAAATCATCGTATTGTAGGAAGCCCATCATAGGGCGGCAGTACAATAACATGTTTTCAGGTAATCCTCTTTTCTTCTTCTTCAGACCCAATACCGTGGTGATCAAATTACCATTTAAACCTATAATGACTTTTGCATATATTGATTTTTGTGGTTGTTGTATTACTGGCTTATGGGTAAGAGAGCAAGAAATGATCATGACAAGAAAAGAAAGAAAAGTAGTATCATAATTTAGGTAAAACTGGACAGTTTACAAGCCTAAGTGCAATATATGTCCATTCATTACAGCAGTGTGTAATAGATAGAAATAGGTGGTTTCTAGCATAAAGAACAATAGAACATAGAACTCGCTATTTCTATATCGTTATCAGGGCCAAAAAATTAACTTTACAAATATGCCCCAGCTTGAGGTCATAGAGATGCCCATGTCTAAAAATTGTTGTTAGTTGACGGAGTTGAATTCGGTCAACTTAAGTTTGGCTCGGGCGCGATTTACAATCATTACTTGTGATTATTTTGGCTCGAACATACTTGTAAAGTCAAATATTTTAGTTTTTTGGCCATTTTGACGTCATAGAGATAGCGAGTTCTAAGAAATCTTGTCAGGCGACAGAGTTGGACTAGGGCAACTTAAGTTTTGATCGGGCAATAAATGTTCCTATTTGCATGCGATAAATAAGCTTTGTAATTATAGAACCGTGTATCTTTATTTAGATAAGTAGCTCTATTTTTTGTTTACTACCAAGATTGAAATATAATTCAAAATATCACTATAGCTAGGAAGGGCTATTAAAGGTAAAGTTTTACTATGTTTCAAAACTAAAGTTTTTAAAGATATCACTTCTATATCACCACTACATATTACAAAAATTTTAAGGTAAATCACAAGTTACTACAAAAAATGACGCAAATAAGAAGACGGAAATGTATGAATTGATATGTAATGAATGATCAAAACACAAAAAATTACGGAAACAAGGTATTTATGAAATGGTAATAATAAATTATAAACAGGTAAACCATTGCATACATAAAAAGTGAAGATAACAAAGTAGCTAGCTACATATACATGGACCGCAGAATGTTTTTTGGAGCTGGGAGGGGGGGGGCAAAGATGTGAGGGGCACCATCACAAAATGTACCTAATTAACCCTAAATTTATTTTTGTTTTAAAATGAAAAATGAAGACGATTTAGTGTTATAGATTATACATTATTTATTACACTCACACAGATTGATTATAATATATTACTATAGATTATATTATATATTCGAACAGTACTGAAAAGAAGCACATGGATCTGTTATAAAAATTAACTAGATTCAACTAAACAAATCGAATTTCACAATTTAAAACAGGTTTCCTTCCTTGCCATTTTATACCTATGTACATTGGTAGGTACTTAACTACACATCCATTAGATATAATATTATAATAGAAGTCCATTCTACTGTAAAAATACACAAGTCTATATAATTTTATGTACATAATAAATATATGCATAATATAAGAAATAATATTTCGTGTGTTTTAATAGGTAGACCGGCACAAGACCATAATTGCCTACGTATTATCAACATTGAAAAATTGGATAATTTATTATAATTGGAAATTCTACGAACTACACATACAAGTATGATAAAAAAAATTAAAGTTTTACAGATGATTAATGAAAAGTTCCAAAAGACAGTTAATTCAATCATACGCTTGTTCGGTTTAAAATTTTGTATAAATATATATGCATATTATGATGTATGAACTACGAATACCAAGTTTTGTTAATGTTAAAAAATGACAGTTGTATTTTTGACTGTTTATTAGATCCTTTTCATAGTTTTGACTGTGTCATCTCATGTTTTGGGTCATTTGGCAGCCTTGACAGTATTTTCAAAATACGAATAAGGGTGTCCTTTTTTTAAAATGAACTAGGGTATTACAAAATTGAAAATATCTACACTCAATTATGACAATCCGAAAATATTTTTACTACGATCATTGGCATTGATGAAAATGTTTAGAATATCATCAACTGGAATATCTTTGATTTTTATTTTGTGCCAGTGTAAAATGGTAAGGTGGTTGAACTGTTCCTGAGACATGTTTGAGCGAAACCAGGATTTAAGACGACGGGCTAAGGAAAATGTTCTTTCACCCGTAGAAGATGTAGCTGAACTAACAATAACTAAGTTTAGTAATTTTACCACTTCAGAAATGAGTTCCCTTTTTGCAAGTAACTTTTCCAACAACAGATAAAATTTCTCTTATATTTTGTACCGCACAATTGCCGGCATGGATCATTACAGGAAAGGTAGAAAACTGAAGAATAATGGCATCGTGATCAAAATAGTCCCCGTGGAGATCAATGATTTTTTTGAATTGGGGAAACTCGGTTTGCCCATTTATCGCATCCAGTAAAAGATTTTCTATCTCACCATAGATGTGAGAAGCAGGTTGGTCAAAGTAGCGTTTGACCGAAGAAATAATATTATCGAGAACTTCGAAGTACAATTGCCTGTGATAATCTTCGACGGAGTTAGGGAAAGGTGGCTCTGATAACTCTTATTCGAAACGTTTGGGAATACGTCTC
>JAUYWI010005564.1:0-32464 GCA_034780595.1 Parotoplana pacifica
GATGTTAATACTGTCGAAGGCTTGACTGATATTATTTCTTATTTTTATGTTTTCTGCAGTAAAGATTTATTCTACATGTAATTCGCAAAAGAGCTGACAAAGCTGTTCAACTTATGCCTTGTGAAATATAAAGTGCCTGAAATTGAGAAGGACTCTGAATTAGTCATCCTACACAAGAAATGTAATAAGAAAGACCTAAAGAACATGGAGACCAAAAAATGTGGATTAAAAAGCACAACCGTAAAATGAGTGAAAAGCAGGTCAAGTTGGAAGAAAAAATAATGGAAAAAGTTAATGACTATTTACTTTGGTCAGCAAGTTAGCCTGCAAGAATCAAATCAAGCTAGTGAAATCCAATGATGGATGGACGGTCTACAGCAAACTGAACATCTTCAGGAGTACCCTACCTCAGAAACAACTTGGACTACAACAAAGAAAATGGAAGGTTCATCTCAAATAGCCGAAAACGTCAATTTTATTGTATGTCCCTTGTAATGGGTATCGTATACGAATAAAGGGTCGTGAAATCACCCCATCAACATTCTAAGCTGTGTCCAATTTACTTGGAATGTTTTGGGTAACGAGGTTGTCCCTTAATTCATTATTTACAAATAGTATTTGTTTGAATATTTCCGAATATATACTAAACTTCATTAAAATTAGAGCACAGCTAAAAATAAAATATAATATGTATATTAAGCCTAAACTACTCAAACCGAAGTCTGTAGAAATAAGAGATATAGAAAATTGGGCTTATTTACACATAGTAGATGCCTCCAAATAGCAGTTTCATTCCCGAATAAATCCAGCGAATGATGAAATTGGTATTTCGAGTCACCTACTACTAGAAGTATCATTCTACTAAAGGTCTATTTTATCAAATAAAATACCGAAACAAAACCAATTAAAGGTATTATATGTATATCTAGGCAATCTGTTTTCTATTTGGCGTCGAGGTTTTATAATTTCTCTGAAAACAGTTACCTTAAGTACTGTCTGTTAGATATTATAGCATTCAAATAGAATTTTAAAAAACTTAATGGTTTTAGAATGAATCAATAGCTAAAAACAGCTCAGACATAATTTCCTGCGTAGTAGGAACATTGATTTCTAGCTACAAAAGCGAAATAGTTATGAATTCATACTACTAAAATTCTTCAAAATATATAAATAATAAAAAAAGATGATTTAATTAAAAACTTGCAGAGGAAGTAAAATGATTCTCTTCCTATAGGAATTGCAAAATTTTAGAAATCGTTGTTTTGTCTTATCTACCTACATATTTATTAACTGGACTTTATTGACCATTTGTATATCGGTGATACTTTCTAAACTAAAGGTATTTCATTTTCTGAAGATAATGAATTACGTGATGATTCTATTAAATGAAAATGAACGAATGGAAGCTCTCATTTTAAATAATTAATCAGGAAATTTCTAGAAATAATTACCAAAAAGTAGAGTGTCGTCAGTCCTATAAATAGGCATTATATAAAGGTGGAGACCACAGGGTTGACAGTTCATTAAAAACAATATTCTTATGATAGATTAAAGACTGAAAAATTAAAATGGTTCATTTTATTCATTTACCTACATATAAAAGATTTTAATTAAGTATGACACTTTAGACTAATTTTGGGGCAAGGAGTACGCAACAGCCGTTGTCAGATTTTATGTACGGTGACTATGATTCTATACTTGCAGAATAACAAATCTTTAGCACATATTCGATTTTATAGGTAATTTGACCACATATAAGGCGTCTCGTTTACATCTAGAGAACTAAATGTAAAGGCCTCCAAACCGTGGACTGATAAGTTTGGGTGATCCCCTCCCCCCAACTGCTTCCGTTATACGCTGTAGTCACAACTACGATAGCGTCATTGTATTTTACTGGTAGTCGTCGGTAATAAACAAAACTTTAGTTGTGTTGGATATATTCGTGCGTTTTCAAGCCAGATTTCGAAGCATGACGAAAATGGGCAAAGTCAGGGTAGTTCTTCTGGGAATTTATCGGTTCATCGAGGAGTTTACCATGATCACCATTGCTGCCTATGTTTTGCCAAATCAGGAAACATTTAGTTATATACATTAAATTAAATCTATTTTCACTTAGAAACTATTGCTAGGCCAATATTTCATAACAAAATAGGTGTCATGTACATACATAGACTATGTGTCTATGTGTACATAGTTGTGATAGTTGCAGATAGATTTTGTTCAACTGAATATTAAAAAAGAAGATAAATTATTAAATACCAAAGAGGTAAAAAAGTGTCACCTGAAAATTAGTTCTAAACAATGAGTTTTTCATGTTCAAAAGCATTTCTCTAAGATTTAAAAAAAGTGCTTCTAAGTGGTACTCGGTTTGGCCCCAGAAATAATTATTTTCAGAAAATGAAAAAGCGAAATAACGTCTGAAGATGTAAATAATAGAGAATATAGGACTATAAAAATATACAATTCCAATATTCAATCAATTCTCTATAAAACTAACAGAACTAAATTTGCAATTTGTATTCCAAATGGCGCCAAATTAATAATTTTACGACTATGTCTAAAAACAACATCGAATTTACAGTTAATATAAAATTTGGAGGAATATAATGTAGATAAAATTTTATTTTCGCAGATTTGTCAAACTTAAAGGAAGTAATATAACGGTTCTATAATTTAAAATGCGGCATAATATCCAAAAATACCGTCATTCATCAATCAGTGCGGGTTAAGACATAGCACGTTTTCGAATAGCTTTTCTGTTTCAAACGATCTTGTTGCGCTATTAAAGTTTTCTATTTATCTTGAAGACGGCTGCAAAATCTATTATGCTGAGCCACAAGACTGATGTTCTTCCATGAGTTATAAAGAATTCAGTATTCGGTAATTTATAGAGTTATATCATGATTATAAAGAAATGTACCCTCAGTGCTGCCAAGCCAAGCAAGATTAAAAAACATGTAGAGCAGTTATGTTTCTCAAGTTTGTGCCCATAGCCACTCATCATTCCCTCACATCTTATAATATATAAAAGGAATTTTATTCTATTTAAAAAAGTGAACAAGAAACAGAAAACAGAGAGTTCTGTAAGAGATGGTTACGTTTCTATAGTACCCACATTATCCTGAAAGTTATCTATTATAGGATTTGGCTTCCATTTATGAACTAAAATTTATAAATAAAATTGTTCATCTTTGGTTTAACTTGATCTAAGCATTGAGACCTTGTTCCATTTGGTCTTTAGACTAAGAACAATTTTTGTTCCTAATAGTCATTGAATTTAATTTTAATTAGTTTCTAACATAATTGTTTTTGCGTTCGTACAATATGTAATTTCTAATGGGACAAAATATTAATAGTCATATTATATAAATGAATGTTGAATAATATTGAGGCATATGAAGTAAAATGAGAGCTAAAATATCAATATCAAATTAACTTAACTACCCATATTGTGAATACTGAGAAAAATTGAAATTTAATTTACCTGTATAAAACAAGCAAGTTTTCTAAAATTCTATTTTCTATCAACGAGCTAAAGCAATTAACATTTTACAGAAATTGTTTGCCTTTTGTCAGAAACCACTCTCTACACTAGACGAAATAGAATAAATAATTATCAGAAAAGTATCGATCAAAGGACAACCACATGACACATTAAATAACGTATTGTATGTATGAGAACAAAAGAATCTGGTTACCATATGAGATTACAACAAATAGAGGGAAAACAAAATTAATTCTTTGATGGACTGTGTTTTTGTATTTGATTTCATCTAATATAAAAGGTGATATACTTATTTAGGAAAAACTGTCAATGTGTCTACTATTTTAATCCTCCATGAGACAATGCTTAAAAATAATCACATAAATGTAGCAACTAAAGATGTATGCTTTTAACAAGTTGTTTTAACGAGCAAAAACTGCAGACAATTTCTTTGGATAATGAATACCTCCATATAATTTTCAACCGAATGGAATGAAATTTGTTATCAAAAATGTTTACATCCTAAAACCAGAAAGAGATTTTACTCTTTCGGATTTTAGGATGTAAACATTTTTTATCTCTGATCCCCTAAGGTCACCTGACGGCCCTCTGAAAAATCGAATTTGTAACAAAATGTACTTTTTATTAAAAAAATCGATTCTAAAGTCAATTATTGATGAAATTGTATTTGGTAGATATATTACAAACACTTTATTGTACAAACTATATTCTCGATTTTTGAAAATATTGATTTATTTTCCATAGGGTCTAAGAGTTACGAGGAAGATTTCTCAGGTGTGATAACAGGTGTGTGTGGCGGGGGGGGGGTAGCATAGCTATCTTAAAAGTATCAACTCCGTACGGATGATGTGTAAATACCCCAGAACATAATAGGCATTTAAAAATAAATTTTCAATTTAGTTTGACAAAACACAAAAAACACCATTTTAATAATAATACCTATTTTGTAAAAGATTGACAGTGAATTAACGAGACACACCCTGAGTTAAAGTTAAGCAGAATGGTACGGAAAATATGCTTTTAAATGCTTGGTGAATTTGTTATGGTAGTTAATAGAAGTAACAAAAATACACAATACATAATAAGTGAAACAATACGATTTTTAGCTCTGATAAACAAAAATCTAAAATAAAATTAGAAGAAATTATAAGCCAAATTTAGTTGTTGCTAATATTCTATGCCTAAAGTACATAATCAGGTTAGCTGGGCAACATTCGATTGAGAATCCAGGGTCCAATAACACGACTATCACTAGATATTTTAAAATTGAATATTATTTTAATGACTGTCCGTCACAAGGGGGTGGTCATAACACCCCTAACGAAAATCAACATACTGCTCGAAAACTGAACTACATATTATCATTGTTTTATATAAAAAAATGGTAAACGTTGACCCTCTGAAAGTCGCATTGCAGCGGCCTTCTGTAAAATTTACAAAAAAATTCTCAGGTCAAAGGTTGATAACAAACTGACTAATATTTAGTTAATTATACAATAAGCATCATACTGTTCCGTTTATATTTGAAAATATTGATTTTTGTGCCTAGGTTCATTTATTATAAAAATATTTACCATCAAAAAACATATAAATGTGCCAAATTATAAGCTAAATAACTGAAAATATTTACTAAAATAATTAGGATTTTTGTATCTAAATTTGGCAACATCATAAATCAAGAATATTTCATTGAACCTTCAAATTTGGCGCCTTTTCAGTGTATTAAATTGCTAGAATTTTTTTTATTAAAAATACATTTTGGAGTTGTATAATTATATGAATTTAAAAAAAACATAATAACTATGTATATCAGCGAATTGCCTTCACTCTACATTTCAGTTTATCAAACTTTTATGATATAAACATAGACTATACTCTTAACGCTGTTTAATATTTATCGTTGTAATAAAGGAAATAAAACTACAATTTGTGTTATTGATTACCTATAAGAGCAAATATTTAAAAATTAGTAGCAAACTTAAACAAAAAATATATAAATTCTGGGGGAATTGACATAACAACATAGCAACTTCTAATTTAAGTATAATTTATTTAAAACATATCGAAAATGTCACCTTAACTTGATCATCTATCTACCAACTTAGTTCACATTAAAACTTCTACATGTTTCTGCAAAAAAGAAAAAAGTATAATTTGCGTAAGTAGTTGGAATACATTCAATTATTAAAAATAGAAATTGATTAATAAATATTGAATTGCTAAAGACAGAAAATGTAAAAACAGTCCAACCCCAAAATAAAGTAAAATCATTTTGGATATTAGCTCTCATTAAATAGTAATGTAATTTTAAATATAATAATTTAAAACAAAGTCATAAACTGTATTAAATCAAGAAAGTAATGCCCAATTCAGTCTAAAGTAACATTAAGGAAAAGATATAAACATTGAAAATTAAGCAACTTGGACATCAAACAAAAAATTCGAGTAGCTATTGCATAAATTTGACTTTGTTAGTTCTAATATTTCAAAATATCATTTACCTACAAATGCAACAGCACTCATAGTAGTGGAGCTAACTTTATTGAGCTAACACCCATCAATGAAGTGACTTATTTTAGAATGATATGACACAGTTATTGAACTTTTTGTAATGAATTTATATAACTTCCTTGTAGTCATGCAAAAATGATGTCCTTAGCTACAGTAACTGAGTAGAAAGTAGATTTACTATGAAATTTTATGAATAATAGATATTATGTTATGACTCCATGGGTCAAAAACGAATTAGACTATTTAAATGCGCGAAGTCTTTCACAATTTTGACTGGACGAAAAGGGGCCACCAAATGGCCAGAAGGTAACCAGACTTGACACCTCGTGAATAATGGCTGTAGTTATACCACTGTGGAAACAATTTACCGAAATTTAAATTTCATGGGACAAACAATTGAGGCAAAACTCAAAATAATTGTATCTTAAAAGTTAATACTGTATATATCAAATTCGTTGTTATTATGAAATATTGGCATCCTAGAAACGTTAGCTAAATTGCAGGACGAGTAAATGAAAGACCCTAAACGTTTAATTGAGCGCCAATTTATGTATAAGATAAATTTATAAAAAAATATCGAATTAAAAAATTGTCTAGACACTAATAATACATTTTAGTCCAAACGATGGTATTTTCATTACATTTTATGTCGAAGATAACCGTTTTCTAATGTTATCAAGATACTGGGTCTCTGGTCTACCACTTCGACATCTGCCTTCCATTTTGCCCTTGTGAGGTTGCAACCCCCTTCTCTACATAGTGTTCAAAGAAGGATAGTTAATGAAATTTGTTAAACGTTTACAACTGCGGGTGTGCACTTCAATGTCTCACGCTGGGTTTAAATTAAGTATAACCTCAACTTTTGACTCCATGAATTATTTTTGTTTTATTAGTTAGTCTGGTTAATTCTAATCATTTTAATCGAAAAACAGAAATATTTTACCAACATCTTTTTTTCTATGCAGAAAATTCGATTTTTATGTTTTCGTTTTTTACGTTTGGTGTAGATATAAGAAAATTAAGAGGATTCCATTAATAATTCATCATACTATTTATAGATATCATCATTCTGAATTAAAAATGAAAAAAGGGGGACTGATGCATGTTTGGTGGATAATAACATCAAAATGCACAAGACTCCATGAATAATATTTGCTTTATTATTAAACTATGATAAATATCTATCGACATCTAATTTAGATAAAGCGATTTAACTAATTTATATTTAAGCCTTCAAAGCGTTACGCAACGTATAAGAATCAGTTGTTTAGTAAACGTTGATTATTACTATACAAATTTAAAACAAACCTTTAATTAATTATTATTTTCCATACTAAGTATGTCCTAGAACAAAAACAAAAAATATTAAATTCTATAATGCTGTACCGAACGTAGGAGCTTTTCAGAAAATTTTGGATTATTTCGTCCAATCTTGCATCGCATCCCAATATTTAAAAAGTCTTTGTGGACTGGTTCAAATGGTTGTTCCGAATACATTTCTAGTCTTTTGAAAATCTTTCACAAAAGTATGGTACGTGGTAAAATATCGAGTGGATTTTAGGAGTTGGTTTCAAACCACTGTCAATAAATGCATTCGGGAAGGATTTAATTATTGTTTAATAAAATATTGGATAGATTGTTTCCGAAGCATGCAACAACGACTTCGTGCAATTTTGCAAAGAGATTCACATATTCCAGGACCGGAGATAGTCTACATTCTCTAGCAGTTTCTTACAAGGATTTCCGTTAAATATTCCACGTACGTTTAATATGAAATTTCTCCGACCATTAAGACTAAACATTAGGCAAATCTTTTTCTAAATGACTATAAAAAAAATGACTAATACATCTGGATAACCATGTCGAAGAATTGGACAATGAATTCAGTTTCCATTTTTTACATGGGATTTATCCTTGTTTGAATCACCGTTCCACTTCCAAAAATTTTCTTGATTGTTAGAACGAGGTTGCCCTTCTGATGCCAATATTTTTGGGCATAACACCAGGCACATGGATAATTTGCTCAATGAGCCATGATTCCTAATAGAATATTTCTCATCTTTAAATCAGCTGAAATATGGCTCTAATTGATAGCACATACAATTTGATGGAAATTTTTTAAAGGTTTATGTAATTTTTGTAATCGCCAGAATGAACAGTTTCTTAAAGCTTGATAGTTTATGGTTGTTTTTTGGTCCAACAGAGTCATTTGATATGTAGTTTCGTCATTAGTGTATTTTCTTGAAAGACACTTTCAAAAATCCGCCCCACCGTCTACACCAACTTTAACGGAATTCAATTATTTTATGCAGCAATCCACAAATATCAGAACAGAAAACAAATGGAGATTCAATATTAGATATATCACTTTGGCTTTCTGACTTTACAAACAATACGTGTTCAACACAAACAAAGTCACCAAGAGTATGATGTTGGTGTTGACGTAGTTATGTAACAAAAAGCGGTTCAATAGCATTTCTGGATTTCACTGACTGACTGACTGACTGCTAATTTGATTGTTTGATTAACAGTTAAATCCATATCACTTTGGATGGATAACAAATGGCGAATTATTACACTGGGATTCATTTGATAAATTTGACTTATTGAGCCTACTGGGACCGTAATGTAATATTTGTTTTTTGTTCTTGAATTGATACACTCCTGAGTATTGAGGATTGACATGTTTTCATTATCTTTTGTGAGCCATTGTTTGACAATTCTTCAAGATTCTTTATGCGATTACCCTTAGTACAATGATGTGTTTTGCCCTGACCAATATGGGATAAACAAAGATTACACAGCTTTAATGTTTTATTATTAGGAATATTCCGTTGAATTTTATTTCGTTCAGTGAATGTATAATATTCATTGCACTTTTTGAAGGTGTTTACACCTTTGGAAACATGACAGTCGATTTGTTGATATTGTTCATCGTTTACTATTCTGCAATTTTTAGATTTTTTAAAACATAATAAATAGACTTTCTTTACACTTTCTGAATGATTAAA
This sequence comes from Parotoplana pacifica, assembly GCA_034780595.1. NCBI lineage: Eukaryota > Metazoa > Platyhelminthes > Proseriata > Otoplanidae > Parotoplana > Parotoplana pacifica. The sequence goes on from JAUYWI010005564.1 coordinate 9,028, forward strand.
ACCATGCGTTGTCATAATTCTTAAACAGTATCTAAGACAAGATTAAATGTTAAGATGAATAACTAAAAATCAATGAAAGAAGAAAACATAGAAATCAAGGTTTTGAAATGTTATAAATAATAATATTTTCATAACAGTTCATAGACAGTGAAATTTACTTTTAAAGGTTTAAATGAACATTCATCTTGTTTAATAAGATGTACATAATAAGCTGTATATCTATCAAAATTGTTATATTTCATTTGTAAACATAGTTTAATAAAGCTAATATTATTCATGGAGTCTTGTGTATTTTGATGTTATTATCCCCCAAACATACATTAGTTTTCGAAAAGTTCATAACTGTCAAAAAAAATAATTTCAATAGATGTGGACAAAACAGTCCCCATTTTCACTTTTAATTCAGAATGATGATATCTATTAATATGATGAATTATTAATGGAGTCCTTTTCATTATCTTACACCTACACCAAACGTAAACAATGAAAAGATAAAAATCGAATTTTCTGCATAGAAAAAAAGATGTCGGTAAAATATTTGTTTTTTGATTAAAGTGATTAGAATTAACCAGACTAACTAATTCATGGTGTCGAAAGTTGAGGTTATCTAATTTAAATCCAGTTTGGTCTATGACACAATTATTTAAAAAGCATTCAAACGGAGAATATGCTGTTTGATTCAGGACGATGCCAGGCCGCACATTTCCCAAGAGACATTGAATTTCCTTACAGAGAGGAATGTTAGATTACTGACACAACCCTGTTGTTCTCCTGACACAAGTCTATGCGGTCGTTTTGTGTTCTCTAGATTACAGGCGTTGAGAAATGACAACGATGAACAGCCTGACTTCAGAGATTCAGAAGATCTTCAGTAGTTCTTAAAAAGACACTTGCTAAATGATGATGAAAGAATTCAATAAGAAGAAAGCTGATTTCCAACATATCATTGACAAAGCAGGACATTACCTGTAAACATTTGATAAATATTCGTGTTTATTTCCTATAAAAAACGCAGTTAATTAAGGACCACACTATACTTTATGGCCAATTGTTTACACAAAATAAATCATAACTTTTTCTAAATCAATATTCTTTTATAAAATTTTGAACAAGTATTATAGAGTAACAAAGTACATTTATACCGGGTGATCCATAAGTCTTAATAGAAAAATATATTTAAGAATTTATATAACAAATATTAAATGGCAAAAGTACATTAATGTACTTTAACACTAAAAGTTTTAGGGTAGATTTTTTTAAGAAACTTTGTCCAATTTAACAGTATTGTCCACTAGCAATAGTATCCCAATTCATACAAATTAGCCTGGAATTATAAATGTGTATGTAGTTGATACTGTTCCGATAGTTTACCAAATTTGAATTCAATTGGACAACGTTTACATTTTGGACCCGATGATGTCATCGGCCCCTAGTTTCGTTCCCCTACTGTTTTTTTCAACAACAAAAATCTACCCTAAAACTTTTCAGTGTTAAATTACATTAATGGATTTTTGTCATTTATAATTGTTATATTATACCAACAATGTAAATATTTATATATATTTCTTATGACTTATGGATCACCTGGTATAAAAAGAAGTTGTATTCCAGTCGCAATATAGAATTTATTTGAATCTTATGTCGTCAAAGTCTAGTCAGAATATTATATATTTTGAGAATTCCGCAAAAATGTTCCACATCACTACATTTACAATATACTTATATTTGCCAATTATTAAACAATTCTATATTTAACTTCTCGAATTAATTTTTTTTGTAAAATGTAGATTTAGCCATTTTGACCCAACTTCATTTTCGCATAGGGTCGTCATGTGCCCATAAAGGGTACTCCAAAATAAAGAAAATTTAGTTTAGACATGCCAAATTTTATGCAAATCAGTTGAATTGTTTTAGACACCCCACCCGCGTTTATCTATGAGGGGTTAAGAGATTTATGTACCTTATAAAATGAAACCGGAGTATTACATTTACTTTCTTTTTTGTATTCCATTAAAAATGTAGGAGTTAAAAAATACATAAACACATTTAAGATAATAATTTTAAGCATATGTATACCTATCCATTTAATATCATGTGGTAAATCACTCGGTAGCTGTTTTTAGTATTCATTGGGAAATGCTTGATATGGAATATTACCGATCTTTGGTGAAATGCTTTCACTATTAAAATATAGCATTAGTGCCTCCTTTAAAGGTTTTTTTAGTAACCTACTTACTGCAATTGCATTAATTTAAAAGCAGTTGTACCATTTAGAGTCATTGTAAAAAACAATATTGAACGTAACAGATTTAACTAATAATTAACCAAATAAAAAATAAATTTCATATTTTATAAAATGTAGTTTCTACTTTTCAAAACATCACGAATAATAATATTTATAGGCTATGACAGAAATTATAAACTGTATGTAATAGGTAGTCTTGCAGCTACTCATTAGTAATTTCTCTGAATGTATGATCTGATTTGTGAAAATATCCTAGCTATAATATTAAAATAGTATCTCCTTATAAGTTGGGTTTGGGACCAAAAACCAGAAAATTCACATGTAGTAAATTGTGTATTTAAATAGTGCGAGATAAATATCTGACTACCTGGCATTTTTTAAAATTTCTGTCACGGATTAGATAGGAAGATACGAAGGGTGTCCCTAGAAAATAAATCTATAGGGTTGGGTCTTTTGTAGTTTAAAAAGGCATCCTGATAGAAATAAGCTGATGCCACTATATAACAAAAGTTTCAAAGTCACTTGACGTTTAAAAATAAATCTAGGTAGGTACATTGACAAAGTTAACAACGGAAACAAGTTCTCCAAGTTTTATGCTCATTTATTTAAAAAGGAACGGTTAATTAGGTATATACTCTAAACATTTATATTTTGACGTTTTAAATATTTAGTCTAAAAGTATTTCATTATCAAAGGAGGGTGTTTGCACCCAAGCCGCCATTACGGACGTGCCTGAATGCTTTTTAAATAATAAAAAAAAGTCTACAAATTTATAGAGAATTCCCGATTCAACAAAAAGGTGTTTCTTATTATTAGAAAATTATTATTTTTATTATATTTATTAATTAATATTTTAAATGAATATTTTTGCAATGGTGAGATGTACTAGCTTGAAACAAAAAATAGTTCACTTATCAATGAAGTACATTTTCATAATTGGAGCATATTTTCAAAAGGCTGTTATCCAAATAACTTGATCTTTCTTAATCTCCTATTTAAAGTAGATTTTGTTCAATCGATTATTTGAACAAGAAATTCTTTATCTTGGTAGAGTGTCCTATAATGATGCATGAACAAAACCAATAGCTACCCCTAATTGATTATCAAATTAATCTTAAATATTTTATTTCATTATAATATACTTACTTCGAGCTACCTTAGACATGTCCTTTAAATCCTCTTCTAAATCACCCCTCTTGTCGGTGTTATTAAGCATTGATTCCCACTCTCGACCCACCACCTTGTAGCCAAGCTTCTCTAGACGGTGCTTTATCACCTCATACTGGAACTGCGTACTATACGTTTCAAGGCCATTGCCTTTAGTTTGATATAATCCAATACGACTTCCTTGCTTCCATCCAAACTGAATGAATGTGCTCTCAAATACCCAGGCCAGGTCACTGTAGGACATGAGAACTCGTGTCAACATGGCAAACTCCACTTTGTTGTTCATGGCAGTCGCATGTCCCCCAGGCGATAACACCGGTACCTTGTAGCGTACTGTGCTAAACCGGACGACATTGGCCAAGGTGAAATCCTGAACTGGTCCAAGTAGAACATGAATGGGATTAGCTGCATTAAACATGTCTATTGAACGTAAGCTCCCTAGTGGGTAGGAGTTATTGGTGGAGTTGATTACTTTGCTCAGTTTCACTTTGGCGTAGGACGGGAAGTCCATCTTTATTCGTTCCAGAGCGACATCGACTGCTGGAATTACACTGTCTAATGGAGATCTTCCTTGGGGAGCAAGAAGTATGCCAAAGCGGACCTCTTTGACATAATCAACCACTCGAAATTGAGATCCACATACAATAATTAAATGACTGGTCACCAATAACATAAAGCTAATACAATTCATGTTTTAATACAATGTGATTTAAAAAGTGTTCTGAATTTATGTTAAAGCGCGTAAAAATATTTTCTAATTGCCAAGAAGGTTAAATATGATATTGAGCAAACCAAACAAATATGTAACTGAACACTATTTACACATCGATATATGTATATCAATTATTGTTGTTGAGGTTGGTACATGACAGAACTAAGACTGGAACGAAATGTTTCTCCAAATAACTCTGCGTCGGAATAACAAAGAAACCAATAGTATTTCTATGAGAAGATTTTAAGGAATTTTTTGCCCCTTAGAAACTATACCACAGCAGAGCAACTGGCGGTGTTTTCAACAAACCAAGATAAACAGGATCGCAAGGAAACATGTTTATTCTCTTTTCTAGGTAAATACATGTTGTTATTAATCACCCACGACAGATTATTTCCAAGGATATGTTGATGTTACGTAGATCTAAATGAGTTCCGCATATTCTGAGGCTTCAAATTGGTAACTTTTTAGTGAAAACTTATGCATATACCTGGATGAAAACCTTACCTCAGATGTGGAGCTGGGAAAGATTATTATTATTATTTAGTAAAATAGCAGCTTTGTATGTACAATAGGCGACTCGGCATTGCATCGGCTGCGTAAAGCTGGTTGCAGTTGACTAAAGTCAGCCAGCCAGCCAGCGTTCGATTTGAGGCTAGCTACACAAAATGTTATCACAGAAAATGCAAACTGTGTTTGTTCTTGAGTTGTGTTCAGCCGACGGCGATAATAAAGCAATATTAAGCATAGGAACATTTCCTTAATTTAGAGAATAGGACGGAAGGCCAGAAAAAATGATAGAATATGCATCAAGTTTAGAATAGGCTCTGACTACATGTAGGTAGCAAAACTTCTCTCTATATAATTTTTGTCTAATGATACTCTACAATTTTTATTATCAAACATTGAACAATTAAATGAATGTACATAGTATGTATACATACAGGGTCTACATGTTCCCCGTGTCGCTCAATACATATTGTAGAGCAACATAGATATTGCAAAATTAAGTTCTACTTTGAAACGTAAATCCTGTTCATTTAGTTGAGCATGTTACCTTATAAAAAATTGAGGCATTGTGAAGATTCAGCAACTGGAAACATGTAAAGAAACTCCGTCTTATATATGTATACAATGAGTAATGAAATAATAATAGCGGGAAACAAAAATACTTCTACTTTAGCTCACAATAATATGCGATGTTCGGGAGTTGCATATAGGATATAAATGTTGATGATAATATATACATATAGATTGATGAGTATCTTTCTTATAGATACTGCTAATTTTCTAATTGCCCACATGAATGGATGCAACACACATTATTATCGGTTATAATTCAGTCATAAGTACTTTTGTTGGTTAAACACAATGGAGATGCATTCCGCATGGCAGCTTCTTTTAAAACAAACAAAAAAGCAACGGTGGAAACATTGTTTAAGATAATTAGGAAACATTTGATAAAGATTTTTGTCAACCTACCTTATAGGTAAGCTCCCATGTTAATCAATACATAATGTCGATGTATATTTATGCAACTAGAACGATCCAACTAAAATTAAACTGGAAATAAACATTGCAATTTTACAAGTAGCAAAAATATTGATTGAGATGGCATGTTTCTCATAAATGTAGATAATTTAAACATATTAGAGAGTTTCGCTTCAAATTTGGTGATGTTAACAGAAAATGTTGACAAAATTACTCCCTAGCACATATTGCCAGACTGCTCGATTGGGATGAAATTTGGTATCAGTAGATAAAAGCAATTCTTTTTCAGAACTTTTGGTGCAAACATTTTTGGGTCTAATCCCCGCCCTTACGTCACATGGTGTTCAATTGTACTTTTTATAAAAAATCATTCCTAAGTTATGTATATTAACCATTGGTTGGTAATCCTATTTCTTTATATGCGCCTGAAAATGGAGGCGGGGGGAATACTTGCCGTACATGGATTGAGTTGAAATTTGGTACATAAGTATCATGCAATGTTCTAGAGTAAATGATATTTATTTTAGAAAAAAACGATATTGGGGCTGACCTATGGCTGATGATGTTATAGAAGGCTATAGATTTAAGTTTGTCTTATTGAGTAGGTCCACTAGGCCTTCAGTAATCCAAATCCATAAAAAATATTTTAAATGATTATTTATTTTTTTGGGCAAAATTCGTTAAATGGTTGTAAAATCTAAACCAAACTTCCTATTAGGTATGCTAAAATTTGACATTAAGAATTAGAAAGGCATTAGAAATAAGAGAATTGGATGTCTCATTTTTATGATTTCAGGTCACCGAGGTCCACCATTCTAGGGCAGGTCCATACATTTTTTTTTAAATTGTAATTTTATCATAATTAAATGCTTCAAAATTATTTTAAATGGTTTATTTATATTTTACTTCATTTCTAGTGGTTTTGGGATAAATGTAATTGGTAAAATTGAATTTCAGAAAAATCGATGTTTATAGTTACGGGCCCAAAAAATAAATGGCTTTAAAATCCAAAAGAAAACCTGAGATTTATATTCTAGAAGACCTCTACATAAAACAAGGTGAATCTTTTGAGATACCTCTTATCTGTGGTCATAAAGCAATTCGGCTAAAATGGTAATTTTAATAAAAAGTATTTTAGGGCAAGAATATGAACCAAAATGGTTTATAATTGTTTAAAATGTTTTTATAGATCATTTTTAGCTGTTTGTGGTTGAATTCATTCACTAAAATCCATTTTTAATGTGATGGTGGGCCTGGTGCCAAGATCAGTGAACCTCAGACTTTAAATAAAGTTTTTTATCTTGGCAGACTATTAGTGTATTAGAAAAGAAGTATATACTGTATGTCAAATTTGAAAGCATCCCAATAAACATATGCCTTTTTTTATCTGCAGAGTCAGGCAATTTAAAATATGCCAAATGCACCAGGCAATCTGCAACAAAGTGACAAATTTTAAACATTGCCTAGTGCAAATTTACTTTGTAATTTTATAACTTTAAAATGATGTATCTCATGAATCATATATCGTAATAACGTATTTTTTGTTGCAAACAAACAACATCTAATTTTATTATCCTTCAATATGCCAAAGTTTAGTTTAATCGGTGAAATTTCCTTTTTATTTATTAACACATATTAGTCGTTTCTAGGTGGTTGCTAGATTGAATCAACGAAACTAAAACGGATTTATATAGTTCCTCGGACACTTAATATATGTATGTGCCACATTTCATTGACATCGGTTAAAATTAAGGGATGATTATCGGTACTGAGAATATAAAGAAAGAAAGAACAACAATTTTAAACAATTAATAGTTCGACAACGACTGCCCCAATTTACATGAAATTTGCTAAGTGTGTTAACATGGCAAAGTTTAATCTACTGACTGAATTTAATTATTATAAGATTTAAATTTTACAAGCTATGAATGTCCAAATTTGATCCCATTTTCAGAAGTCCTATAATACTCTGGCAAGGCTAACTAGCTCATAGAGCTAACGACCTATTGCCAGTCATAGATACGTCTATTTCATTATCACTTTTTAAATACGATTATTTAAATACATCATTTTTAGATAGGTACTTTTTAATAGACTAGTGTATGTATGTACGATTTTTAAATTTTTATGACTTTTCACCGTGTATCCACTGTTTATTTAATAGTAGGGGTTTTAAAAATACTGATTTTTGTGATCAGGGTCCAACCTGAAAGCCAATGAGAATTATATTTGCCATAAAAACTTCCAATAATGCTAATTTATTTATAAATAATTATTTATGCACTTATGTTAAAAATGTCAGAAAACAATAGCCTATTGTTATAGAAAAGTTACAACTTTTAAAATTAAATTTTAATTTAAAATTTGTAACTATTTTACGAGCTGTCCAAGCTGTTGAAACTGACTGTATTTTGACATCTATAACCATCTTCTATAACCATCTACAAACTGTTAACATTGTTACTATTATAGGTCAAATTTCGATTAATTAAATTAGGTATCTATGATTGATTTATCCAAATTTCATAGAAAATGTTGATGTTTTCGAAGAAACAATTTTACTTAGAACGCCTAGCAAAGAGTACACACTGAAATTACAATGATTTATATGAGATGATGTCTAATGAAACGGCATATTAAATTAGATGCTGATATAAACAAAATAACATTAAAAGATATCATTGTGACCATTTTAAAGATCAAAAACACACTAATTTAATTTAAGGCGTTGTTATTGTGTAAACTATTTTTACAGGGAAGGCATGTGAATAGCGTTCTCATATTCTACAACTATAGATTTAGTACTAAAATCTACCTATATGTAAAATAAAATCTTTACTGCAGCAAACAACCACAATATAAATTAAAATCTTGTAAGCTTTCGACAGTACTAACACCATAGACATGAATATAATCTAACCAAAAGAAGTGTAAAATTATGGCTTCAACACAAAGAATATAATGTAATTCAATTTTAATGTATTAATACCTTATTATATTTTTTATAAATAATAAGGAATCAAAGATTAAAATTTGATAAAATACAGCTTCACTACAAATACTAAAGGAAATGATAATGTTACCAATTAATATAATTATCTAAGATAATTTTTTAAATTAAGTATTTTCTGTAAAATGATATTTAGATAATTATTATTTCAGTGAAATAATATTATAATAATTTGATATTGTTATATCTTATACTCATAAGTACCTAATTGCTATACAATATTAATATTAATTTTAATTTGTTAGTAACAGATGCTTTATTTTATTAACTAAAAATTGAGAAACAAATTGTGTAGTATACAGATGAAGACCTGTAAAAAATGATAGTACATCAGGTGTTTCTATGGTAATAACGTTTTTATGACAAACATCTCATCTTTTACAAACGTTTTTATGTTAAGATTTAACAATTTACGGTAAGCAAATTATCTTTCACAACATATGGTTCAGGATTGGAAACCGATTAATGTAGTTGTCGTAAGAGTGGTAAATGTGAAAAATGTGTGTACATTTGTTTGAAATTAACATATCCGATAAAGAATAAATATGCTACATAGTATGGAGTTTCAATGAACTATTAATAGAAAATTTATAGAAAATTTATATACCTAGGATTTTTTATGAATATGTTTTATAAGTTTTTGCACTAAATAAGAAAAACATGAAAAAATGAGTATATTTGCACAAGTTTTTTTAATATAAAAATATCAATATCATCTTAATATAAAACTAAACAAAAAACTAAATTAAAACATTTAGATTTAATGCAACTAACATGACATTTTGAAAGATTTCCACATGAAGCCAGATGAATCAATTTCTGTATAATTATACTTAATCATGCTAGACGAAAAAGATAACTGAATGAACAATGTGTTGCAAAAGTTGGATTTTATGTCAAGCATAACACAACCTATGTAATATACTTCTTGGCGTGAGTTAGTTTCATTAATACTTAATTAGTTGATAAAAGATTTATAAACTGACTTAGATTCAACTTAGTTCAGCGTGTAAGAAACTGAGTCATACAGCTATCTAAAGTTATTTCTAAAAGTAAGTGAAAATGCCTTGTAGTCATGGTCAGAGGGGGGGGGGGGAGTACCCTCCAACAAAAACGATTTAACTGATTTGAAAGAAAACTGGCATAAGTTTAATAAATTCTCTCGCAGCTTTTTGCTTCAAAATATTTAACCTCTGATGTGATCTCCCCACCAAAATCACAGTTGGTTGGACCAAAATAGGCGAAATGTTTTTTTTTACAAAAAAATCAATTCTGAATTAATTGATATTTGGTAGACATTAAATATCCACTCCATTATTCCACATAAATAATATTGATTTTTTTCCTTAGGGTGCAACTTGAAGGCAAATATTTTTTCCATAAATATTATTGATAATTTATTTTTTGCGCTCAGGTGAAATGCGCTAAACATCAGCTGTAAAAAATTGAACAAATATTCACCCAAAATATTTTTACAAAATTTTTGTTGCCAAATTTAGCTATTTCTGAAAAACCAAAATTCAAATTGGAAATTTTTTTTTCCTAAACTGAGAATATTTGGCTTTATGCATGTTTTCTATCTGATGCTTCATTGGTGTTTCAAGAAAAAATATCATAACCTTCTTCAGACTGCTATTGAAATCCACTTGTTTAGAGGGGTCTAAATTATACATGAACAAGTGAAATTTAATTTTTTTAATTATTATGTCTAAATTCAATCAAACCCAATAAAACAGTCTCGATACTCACTATGCAATTACATATAATTTAATTTCCGTTATAACCCTTGACGGATAAATGCTTTTAAAATTGTTTGAAAATGACTCAGCCGATTTGCATGAAATTTGATGTAAAAATAGTTAGGGTTCAACTTCAATAAAGTCACGTGACCGTCCTCTGAAAAGTAAGGTTTGGCCAAAATAGCTAAAATGTGTTTTTGCAAAAAATCAAAAATCATTCCTGACGGTATAATGATAGAATTGACTATAAACATCCCATGTATATTCCAGACCTTTGAAATTTGATTTTTATGACCAGGGTGCAAAAATTCATAATAAATAATAATAAAATACGAACTGCAACTATGAAGTCATAGCTCTAATTCGAGTACAATTCTTTTAAAGACCGGTTTTTGAAATTATATTCAAGTTACTAATCAGCGTGTTGTTGATGGAACAATGGTGAGCCATGCCCCTACGCAGATGACTTGTATGTGGGTAGGCCAGAACCAAAGCGAGATCGCGGCGAGTTTGAGGACATGTTACGCTTGTTCTCTCTCATAATGTGCCCAAGTAACTTGAGGCGACGCTGACGAAAGGTGACAGGTTTCATGCAGATTATGTAGTAGTAGTTGATTAACAAATGTGCAGAATTTCATCAAAAAAACTAGATAGGTGGTTGTTTTACAATGTAAAACTTATTCATTTGACATGTAAGTTGCAAACATTGCTGCTTAAAATCCTCAGTACTCCTGGCAAATTGTATACTGTCAGTTACGGCCCTGCCCTCTTAAGAATCTACAATGGCTTTAGTCACCCATGTCCAAAATCCGATTTGTCAAAAGTTCATTCATCCTTTTGGCAATAAGAGAGGTGTAAAACTTGATATTTTCAGAATTCCAATTCCAGGGAGGGGTACGCTTAATTTGAGTGATGGTTTCTCCGTTGGTGTTGAGGTTTTAGTGTCTCTAGCAGTCTCTTGATACGTAGACCTTCAGCATTTCCTGAGACCTTCTTCGTTTTTGGCTTTCAGTCTGCGATTGACATTTTGGTTAAGGATGGATTTGATAGAATGATTTTCGTTTCTAAGAATCTTCTCGGTAAGTTTCGTACAAGAGATTGGAATACGTTCGATAATAGTGGTGATGTTAGCTTCTTCAATGGTAATATTCGTCAGGGTAGTGATCATGTTACCAGTGATGACTCTGGCTGCACATTTATCTTCTCTTTGGAGCTTTAGAAGGAGCTCCAGACCCCGATGCGTAGTCCATAGCGGCTCTGATGTATAGGATGTAGAGAGTACGAAGACTTTTGACTCTTTGACCCCAGTCCATATCTGAGAGTTTTAATTACTTTAATTCTTTCATGAGCTTTTATTCTCTCTGATATTAGAGGCTGGACTTAAAAGCCCAAGGATTAATCGAAGGAAATGACTAGGAAAGTGGGATCGAGATTCCGGGCAATTTCTCGATCGCAAATTTTCAGAGAGATATTATCCCAACCATTCATCTCCTTAGAGTAAAGGGTGAAGACAAGGAATTCACATTTGTCCACTTTCCAATTGGTCACCTCTTGTTCTTGTTGTTGTGATGCCCCGCAGCTATTGAGCAGGTTCGTTGGCCGGGATCCGACCAATCGCCTCAATAAAGGCAGCCATCTCAGCGGGTCACCTCTCGTTTCACCTGCAGCCTATGTAAAATATGTACTGTTTATCATTTAAGGATTAAATTTCCAAAAAAACAAATCATAATTAAGAATCAATTTTTATGGACCTGTCCTGGACTTATGGTAGTCATATCTCAGCAACCATAATAGAAACATATCTCATAATTTAATATTTTTGTTTCAAATGCCTTCGAGTTTATAAATCACAATTTTGAGCAAGCTACATAGTATGTTGTTCTATTTTGGATTTTAGCCAAAAATATCCAGTTTTTGGTCAAGAAATAGTTAAACAATCACTCATTTTTCTAAACAAAAACTTTAATTTGTATTACTTGGTTTCTAATGAATCTACACACCAAAATTTGAAGTAAATTGGTCAAACTTTAATTTTTAAACCTTAACAGAATATCTTTTGGAAAATATAAAATTGAAATGATCAGATATGATACGTGCTTCTTGTCGTAATCAATCTATAAAATATTATTCTTGTATTTAGGGACCTACAACGTTACAAGGAGAATCTAGCTCATGGGAAAACAATATCAGTCTACATTTTGTACAAGTAAAACAAATAAATCTATCTAAGAATGATGCTTAAACTGCTCTTACTGCAACATCAAAAGATTGCTTTATACATATTTTCATTTTTGTTTTCGTAAACTAATTTTGTTAAGTAAGCAAAGTCGAAATCGACAGTTTACCCTTTCAACTTACAGTTTGTTTGGATAATTTGCGTTCAAATAAAAGTATAGTGAGTTTAAAATGGCTCTAATCTTGAGAAATTGTGGCCTATTTACTTCATAAAATGTCAATTAAAATAATTTAGAAACATTATTTTTTCAGGAATATGTCATGTTACCTAAAAGGTTTAGAACGCAAATAAAACAGCAAATGATATTAACTAGATTATATGTTTATTTGTAATAATAAATATGTATTGAACATCCTCATTATTTCTGATATATAAGTAATGTTGTTTTTGTAAAATGTACCTTTCCAAATAAAAGTATTTTGTACATACCCCTCCTCTAATAAAAATGAAAACAAAGATGCCAAAAGAAAACAATACCACGCCTAAGTTGAAACGTTTAAATCGCGTTGTGAATGCTTCTGATCTTCACATTATGTATTTATAAAAGATAACAAGACAGTAAACAATTAAAACTCGCAAAAAAACATTATTTCACATAAATTTTACATGACATGACATTTATTTTTAAAATAAATAACTTTTAACTCACGATTATCGATTTAAAACTGAAAATATTTCTGAAAATAAAAACCGGTACCCATATTTATTTAGTGTCGAGTACTACAACCGGCAATCGTACAAGTTCTTCATTTAAAATAGTACCCAGTATAGTATCTAAGGTGTTGTCTTAATTAACATCCGTGTTGCTTTTAAAGCAAAAATGCCTCAAGCCATTTCCCATTATACTATATAAAACAAAAAGTAAGCAAACACAAAATTATAAAGTAGGTACCTTTATCTACACAATGAGAATGTATCGAAGTGCATGTGTAGATTTATTGCAAACTAAAACAAGTTTTATATAAACAAACATAGGTACCTACTCGAGGCTAGTAAACATCACATTCTATGAAATATAATACAGATAGACATTTATGCATACTGATTAATTATAAAATTTATAGATGTTTGATAACATCAAATTTGATTCAAATTATAGAACATAGCAATCTCTACTAAAGAAAAAAGCTGCTAGATTTTCGTTTATTATTCCGAAATTTTTCTTATAGCATGTGTACAATAATGACGTCAGAGTGTATCGCTCTATTATGGGATGAGAGGTTCAATTACCTACATCTTAATTAATGCAAAGCCGATCAATCAATGAAAGTAACTTATAATGTTAAATAGCAGAATTAGAAGTGTAATAGACATACTAGAGTGATATTATAAATATTATCACGTTTCAATTTATGTCCATCATACTCCTATTCTTCCTGTCTTAAAAAAAGTCGTACTCCTCCGACTCCGTGAATCAATAGGGAAAGTTTAAACTACAACATGATGTTTTAAAATGCAACCATGATGTCATCGGGTCCAGCGGTTCCAAAATCAAATTGTTATGCTATTGACATCATATTTTGACGTGTTCAGTTTAATAAAATGACAACACGGTCCAGATAAAATAGTGATTCCCGCCTTTATCGGAAGAGTGGCGGCGGGCTGCAGGCTCAGTAATCCGACAATTTATTAAAGCAACACCAATGGCAGGGGCAATCTCAAACGCATCATTAAGTTCAATAGCTTTATATACGGAACTGGATACAAAAGGGACGTCCTAAATCCGGTATAATCAAAAACAATGCAAAATTAAAATTAAAGAATTACGAACTTTGGTTTGGGTTTTATTTAACGGCAACTTACCTATAATAGGAATAAACTAGTCTAAAAAACAAATCCAAAAGAATTCCCCGAAATTCTACTTGATATGAAATTTGTGGCGCCAACATTTTGGTAATTCCGTCAATCCTCAATGACTGTTATCCAAGTTGTGTGTTACGTACTAGTGGTGGAGTCCATAGGACAAAACTCTATTGACGTTAACCTTCCGTTGGTCGCCAAGTGTTTTATTAATATGCGGCTGGCCGGGCGGGGAGTAAGACTATCCCCCGGTCATACTTGCCATAGATGGATTGGGCAGAAATTGTTTTTTAAAAATGTATAAGAGGGCATAACAAGGGGTCGATGACGTCATGAGGTCCGAAAATTAAAGTGTTTCCAATTAACTTCCAATTTGAAAACCAGCAACACAAATTCGTAAATGCTTTTTGAAAATTGTAAAATCCAAATTTTATATTTAGAATAATATGTTAGAAAACATTCAATGCCTTACTTTTATGTTTGATGGTCTATAGGGCCCAACATATTGGGGGCAGGTCCTTAAAAATAAATTTTTAGTAAAAGCAAATTCTTCACAAATAAATAACTCTAAATTAATTTTAAAAAACTTTTTATTAGTTTGTAGGTCATTTCTAGTAGTTTTGGAATGATTTAATTCACTAAAATTAAATTTGAAAAAAGAATTCAACGCATAGACAGATCCCCTGGTCCCATAATCGGTGGATCTCTGTCTGAGACTCTGACTAGGTAACGCTATAGACTTTTACATTGACACACTAATAACTTAGCAGAGAATGAATAAGTATGCGACAAAAAATGAAGGAATTCCAATGAATTGTTCATTTTTTATTTGCAAATTAAATAGGTATATAGGATTTTCAATATAGGAACAGTTTTGGAAACAAAAATCATAACTTTTTCTGGATCAATATTTGTTAGCAAATTTTCAGGTTGGTTATAGGATGTAACAACGCACAAAAGTGTCAAGGCGATTTTGAATATACCTACTCCTAGAAAAAAGTTACAGATAAGTCCATATTCATTGATGGCTGTCGAAATTTGGTCCAAGTAATGAAAATCGATATATTTAAAATCTCGGAATATATCTATATTAAACTATGATGTATTTGCAATATATCCGCCAAATATTAATTAATTTGGCTATTATTTAACTTCACAATTGATTTTTTTTGTAAAAAGAGTATTTTGCAAGGGCTGTCATGTGACTCTAGGGACATCAAAACAAAATTATTTTGAAACCAAAACCAAAAACTCTGCAAGAAAATTTCGTGTGTGGTGAGTCCAAATTTCAACCAAATCGGTTGGAACTGTTTTTGAGTTATTTCCAACAATGTCTCCGGGGTATATTTACCGCGCCTCTATCAACGGAAGGTTAATGGCCGACCCCTTCTATCTTTTTTGACTTTATCATCAACCTTTACTGGTATAATAAAGTTGACTAACGGTATTCAATCCCTCCTATGTATTGGTCACCGTCCACTCAATTAGTCAGTGGTGGACACGTGGTGACAAGTGTGATCTAATCTGTTTCCTTCTTTGCTCTATGTCCACCGCAGATCAACTTTGTCGTTGTTATTGGAGAGACTATGGTTTGAATAAGGTTGCATGCAAACATAGATGCTTCTTGAATCTTTGTGGTGGCTGTTTATTCGTTGTTATCTGGGTATCCGTTCTTGACTTTTCATAGCCATCATGAGCTGTACTCTGGTAGAAAAGCACTATCGTCCGGATGCAACAGATCTGGTTACTTTTGAATGTCAGTATACGTGACCATGCCTCCCCGCCTCCTTCGTGTATATATTTGTTCTGGCGTTCTCTTTAATAAAACCCTCTAGTTCAACAAAAGCATCAGTAGCAGATAACAACCGGTCATCGAACAGGAGATCCAAAGAGTAGAAGAAGCTAAAGAATGGTGAAAATGCAGTCGCATTCATTGAAATTCGTCAAGCGACCGCAAACCAGTAAGGTACACTGGAGTCAACAATTTGGTGTCCTTAGTATTTTAAAAGAGGAGCTGCGAGACCGGCACACTAATTTCATGCCATGTTTTATTTTACACATTTCATTAGTTACTACTAAAATAAATAAATAAATAAAGTAGACACTACTTTCTTGAATAAATTATCTACACATGAGTTACAAGACGTATTGACTTTATCAAATAAGGTCAAATATTCTTAAAAAATATTTCAAGAAATATATATTTTTAACTAAACTGGTAAACCAACCCTACTACTGCTAAGTAAGCGAAAGGATTAATTGATAAATTACAATAAATTTAGTGGTACTCATTTCTAATCTGTTTCAAACTAAGATTTACTGCTAGTTGACCAATTGGTAAATCCTTACTGCATAAATAAAAACGCTCTCACACGTCAAAATCCGGCCAACTTCCAATTAAAAATTGATCAATATATATTTTTCATATGAATATTGTCTAATTAAAAATATTTGTGGGAATCAAAATGTAACTATTAATTTGGTAAAGACAGTACTTTCACTGTGAAAATATTAAATAAATAAAAACCACACTGTTTATTTGGAGAAAATGATAAAAAACTAGACACCGAGCTTTCGAACCTCTTGGTTCATAATCATAGTACAAAGTAAAATTAAATTAAACAACTATTTATTAACTGTCTGTAAAATTATGATGAGTCAACTATATACCTTGGATAAAGTTGTTGAGATAGATGGCTATCTAGTAAAAATAGAGAGCCATAGAAATCTAGCTCAAGTTGTTTTTTAGACAAAAGACCTATCTCAACTTTATTTCAGACTAAAAGATAATTATCAACCTAATTTCTAATTGAAGTTTCCATTCAATTATATGTATGATATGCGAATATAAATACTATCGTGTGTGAATTTATCTTATCAACCATGTCCTTTTGCTCATCGTCAAACAGATGCTTCAATCCCTGAAGCAGTCATCAATATGCCATTTTTTACCAGATTTGCCATTAGCTATTTCCTAATAATGCTATGCATAGACATGCAACTTTTTAAAATCGATTTGGGAGCTTGGGTTATTTGATTTCTGTCAACTCTCCTCCTACATTTTAAAAATTATGTATGAACAGTGATTTGTTGGCCACAAGGGATATCTAACTATTTTTAGCAACATATGTTTAGGTATCAAACACCCTAGCATTCAATAAATGTTTGAATTAATATGAATAATCGCCAAAGTTAATCTTTCCTAAGTAAGATAACTATTAGAAGTTAAAAAATAATAAATACGCTATTATTAATAAATACGAGTAATTTCTAAGCAAGAGAAATTTGTAGTGGCCCAACCTAATTCTTCTATGTTTGGTATCACGTGACCTGCCTAAAGCATTTAAAATTTAAAATTTAGATTCTAGATACTAAAATAGCCTTCCTGTAGTTTAAATATTAACAAATTTGTCAAGCTCGATATATCACAAAGGCATAAATATTTAACATAGATACATAAATACTAAAACAAATTTTGAAAAGTTTAGAAAAAAGTTAGGTATCCATATTTGTTTGTATTGAAAATCGTCTATCACTATGGTTATATTTAAAAGACTGAATCCGAGGTTTTGTGATCTAAGGACCAATCAATGTATTAAAAATAAAATTTTCTAAATGTCATTTTTATGTTTAAATCGGTTCAAAACACTTAGAAATTAAAACCATGACCACGGGGTTAATTTTCCAAATGACTTCCAGTGTTTAAAATTGGTATACTACAATCACTACAAAAAATATATTTTGAGGATTAAACATTATCGATATACTTATCAAATAGAAACCAAATTTTGATTCTTAATTGTTTTGAAACTATTTTCGTATACCAGATAAAAAATCCAAATACAGCATCCCAACTACAACAACAACAAGCCTAACCTGAAACGAAAATTAATCTTGATTCACTCAACCTCATGAAGTACACCCACAACAATAAAGTATTATTCGTTTCAAAAGAGGGAAAATGTGACCAAGCTGGTTAGAATACAAAAAATCAATACAGGGAAAAAAACTCTCTTTACCAGCTTTGAACGAATAATTTGGCTATTAAAACTCAAACTAACATGTATTGATTTACTAACCAGCTTGGCCACATTTTCCCTCTTTTGATTGTTTCAGATTAAAAGAGGCGAATGGAAACTAACGTTTGTTAGTCTTCTATCAAACTACTTTGCTTTGACAGGTTTGGGTATGCCTAGCTGATGAGACCATAACAAGGTCAAAATGGCTAACCTGGGCTCCCTACTACTTGTCTGCAAAAGTAGTATAAGATAGTTGGTACTCAATTGACATGTTGCTTTGAGCTTAAATAGCCAAATTACTGTTCAAAGCCAGTAAAAAGAGTTTCTCACCTGAGCTGATTTTTTATTATTCCCTGAAGCTACCAATATAGGTTAACAGTGTTAAAGAAACAACAGTCTAGAACACCAGCAAATTGAAAACGGTAAAATAAATGTATCAGGTGATCGCATAGTTTTATTTTACCGTTTTTATTAAAGTTTTTATTTTTTTTAATTAACTGCACAGTTGATGTTTTGTTTTAATTTACCTTTTGTACTTTTTACCAACTGATTTGTCTCTTTCATTTCCTGTAGTTTTCAGGCTTATTTCAAACATCCATTTATACTACTAGTAGTAGTACTACTACTATTACTATCAAAGCATTCGAAACTGAAAATTATCTACTACTCCCTGACCCTCAATCATCGGGTAAAACATTTGAAGCAGGATCGTTTCTTAACTCAAGCTCATCTATTCCTAACTTTGGAACACGGTATATGACATTGCCTAATCTATCCTATTTATTACTGCGGTCACTGCGGAATCAGACGTACATAAATTATTTGACAAAATAGCTAATGAGATAATTAAAAAACAGAAACGAAGCTCACAATAATTCATGGCAGCGTTAGCAGAGACCACAAAAAAAAGAAAATGGATCTAACTGGACTAAGAACTGCCAACTTGACGCAGAAAAAACTGAAACGTAGGTAATCAATTAACGACACCTTCTTCTTCTTCTGGGCCTCCGGTTTGGTGCCCGGCCGACGACCATAATGGTTTTACGTGCGTATTGAAACAATTTGGACGGCGTCACTTCCCTCCTTGACAAATTGCGCGGTGTTTTTGATCCCATCTAGGGCAGTTGACCAATAAGTGTTGAGCATCATCGATCTGGTCTTCTCCGCAGTCGGTATACTTGTGGTCACGGGTCACAGGCCTTGTCTATCCTAAAATATAACTTCCTGAGAAAGATCTTGTCTCTTCTAGAGATGTCCCAATCGATGTAGCTGAATTGGTCGGCCTTCTCAAAGATATTACAGTACCATTCTGAGTACACCTGTTTGGATGTGTGGTCAGATTTGTCACTGCTTCGGTGGTAATAGGTATGTTATTCTGCGTTAAGGTCGTATCAGTATTGGCGGTCTTTAACCGCGTCCTCGTGGCCCAATATGTTACACTTGGAAGAAATCCATTGATGGTCTTTGTTGTTGTGGTCAGCGGTAGAAATTTTCAAATTGGCAGATTTGGAGTCTCACGGATTGACCACGTTTGGCTGGGCTGGCATAGTCTAATTCTTTCATCGCTACTTTGATGGCCAGAAGTTCGGTCATGCAGATTGAGCAATATTTACCAGCTGCAACGGCCTTCGAAGATTTTGTATCATCGGCCCAGTTGATGATAATGCCGCCACCTCCGTTCCTGGTACCACCTCCGGCTGAACAGTCTGTGTACATTCTGCCTTATTAAGGTTGATAAGGTAGTTTGTCAGCTTCTTTCTTCCGTTCAGCGGCTATAAACACTTTGGTCGTGCTGCCATCGATAGTAGAAGAGATGTTATGTCTTTGTTGCCACGGGGGAGGCTGTTGAGGTTGATACATTTTTTTCTTTTTGGGAAGGTCATCATGCTTTTGTAGCTGAGCCTGTTCTTTACCATTAGTCCTTGCAGGAGTTGCCATACCATAATATGTATCTCATTACAATGTGGAGTCTCCTAAGGAAATGGAAATATCGTTGAAGAATCAGCATAAGTGTCGACAGATTTTGTAAAATGTGTAAAACACAACTCAGTACAAAGAGTGAAATACACCAAAGAATAATTTTTAAAGCAATTTACTATAGAAGTAACCAGAAAAAATAGGCAAATAATCATTAGAAATAACTTCATAATTATAATAGATTTTGAATGCTATTTATTCAATTTTTTTTTTAAATCAGACATAAAATCTCAAAGCAATGATTCATTTTTTAGATCTGCTGAATCATCAACCTTCAGTTTGGCCCCTTAGTAAATTTTATCAAAATTTCAGTATGTAAATGAATTTTTACAAATTGTCAGATCAATCGAAGTTTCAATCAGACAAAAAATCAATCAACATAGTTTTATAGGTAAGCTACCTACACACTTTATTTGGTAGCATTAATACTCGTATAAAGGACTTATAAAACACATCCTATCTATTTAATTATCAAAAAGAGAACAAACAAATTAAGTTTATTTCTTATTTTGTTCCAAACAGTGAAATGATAAGAAACATGCAAACAACACATTTGAATAGGTATTTCTAATTTATCCTTGTGTTAAATTATTTCTTTAAAAATGCCATTCATGGACATTTATATTTTTTAAATAAATGAATGGTTATGAACACACACAACGAGGTAAGACTATCAGATTATTTACAATAACAAACAAATTCCTATTTACTTTGAATTAATTTAATTAAAGTAAATGAAATGAAAGATTCATTAAAATAGACCCATTCAATCATCTACTTTATACAAATAATGTAGTTGTTAAAGCTAATTAGAAACTTTGACACTTTTATAGAGCGATCGGGAAACTAGAATGAAACTTATCTGAAATATAATATACTATCCTAATTCATATCTAAGGGCTTTTGTAAAAGAAACTATCACAAGAATCTTATATCTATCGAGTTTAATAAATGTAAAAGGCAAACTCAATTCTATTAAAAGTAAATTGTTAAATAAATTGCACAAGCCCGATATCCATAATTTACGAAGACGGATGTACCCAGTTTCAAGATAACACGTACGGTAAACTATAAACAACAATTTTATTTTGGGATATAAGATAAATAGAGTGGGTACATGAAATTAAGTAACAAAAACTTACTCGAAGTAGTATTGTCTGAAGGCATTATTTTTGTTATTCTGTCAATTACATTATTACGCGCCATATACAGAAAATATTTTACATATTGCATTTATGAATTTTTGGATAGATTGTGTAGAGAAACATTAGCCATAATCACCCATAGGTTTTATATTTAATTAAAAGTTTGACGTTTCTTCTTCTTTTAAGGCCAAACAATAAAGCGGTTATCGAAGTTAGTATCTAATTCGAAAAACTTTTGGGAGGTTTTAATATCATATTATCGTATCGAAAAGGTTTGATGATATTATGTATCGGTAGTATAGTTTTAAATGTCAAAATAGAAACAAGTAGAATATACGACTTAGCTCAGTTCCACATTTCATTGACGGCTAATTTATTTATGACATAGTCTTCACAAATTATTTCTTACAACTTTTTTACAACAAATTGCTACAGGAATTTCGATAAAAAGAATCGTAATCCGGGAAAACTATGGTAAATATTCCAGACAGGTCAGCATAATTATAATTATTTTTGGGGACCCACTTACTAGCGTGCCTTGTACCAATTATTTTAGTGAACCAGGATTTCAGCTTCTCATTGGTTAGTTCTGACCCACTTCTTACAGAACGAATTTCCATTTCAGTTGTTGTTGTGTTAGCCCTCTTACTCTGCCTCATAGCACTCAGCGCGCTAATAGTGAAACTGCAAGAGGCTGATTCGAATGGATTGGCCTCATATTCCGTATAGCAAAGAAAGAAATGTCTCCAGTTGGTCTTTAACAGAATTTCGTTGTATATAAATGTAGCAACCTTCATGTAGCTGAAATATGCCCTTGTGAAAATATTGAATCCCGTTTCTGCAGTGCTGTGTGCCCTAGAAAAAGTAAACAGAAAAAGATTTATTTCACAAGCATTATTAAAAACAAAATATTTATACAGCCGAACTAAATATAGCAGTTGAGAAGAAATCAGTAAATTCAAGATCTCAATTCATCCTAAATAATACAGTCACCAAGAAGCATAATAATCAAATGTTAATAAAACGTTTTAATAAAAGCAAGCTGTGTCAGTACTTTCTTTATAGCTAGCTACCCAGTTAAATTAAACAAATATACACTTGGTATAATTACATCTTCATCTTTGTTAAAAATGCATATGTATTCCAATCATCAATGATTTAAAGTATCTTATAAAACTTAAAACAATAGAATTATCTGGAATTCAAATCGATATCCTATGCTACAATGATTGACAACTAGTTTTCCTGTTTTCATGTTATAAAGAAGGTATAAAAAAGAAGCCCCACTTAAATATTAATATGGTACTAAAGATGTACAGAATCGATATGTTTGCATTTGAAACATGTTTTTCGGTCTTTACAGTATGGTCTATATATTTTGAAATACATAAACTAGACGTATTAATTCCTCGTCGTATGCGGGGGATCTAGACTCCCAAACTTTAAACAAATTGTTCGAAAACAACTCATCCGATAATGGCATGACATTTGTCATTGGTGTACCAAATTCTTTTGTGGAAATTTTGTTGCAAAATCGCATCTGACCTCCCTAAGGTGACGTGCCGGCTTTCTGAAAAGATGTAGGTTACATTTTTGGCCAGAATGATCTATCTTGAAGACACACAAAACTTAATATGTATTTTGGATAATATATGTATTTCAATTTTTTTTAAATATTAATGTTTCTGACCA
Organism: Parotoplana pacifica; assembly: GCA_034780595.1. NCBI lineage: Eukaryota > Metazoa > Platyhelminthes > Proseriata > Otoplanidae > Parotoplana > Parotoplana pacifica. The sequence continues at coordinate 32,261 of JAUYWI010005564.1, forward strand.
TGGCCCAACTTTAGAGTCAAATTGATTTATTTATTTTTTGATTTAAAAAAATCTGTCATATTATTTTTTTTTCAATTTCAATTTCTATGTTTTGTGCAATAGTATTGACCCCCTTATCATATTATTAAAAATAATTCCTTTGTCGTTGAATCTTTTTAAGGTTACACAGAATGTATAAAATCGTAGGAGCAGTTTACCCCCCCC
>JAUYWI010005565.1:0-19440 GCA_034780595.1 Parotoplana pacifica
TTCAACAATACAATAATGACTAATTCTAATTTGACAACAATAGCTATTAACAATATAAGTATACTATAACAGAATGATTTATATAATGCTAAACTATCCAATAATGAAAATAAATTATGAAAACTCTGATTAACCAATATCTAGCTATGTAAAGCGATATGAAATATTTGTGTTAAAGGATAGGTCTCACCACTATTTGTAATTAGCTATTGCACACAATTATCACTGACGGTCACACTTGCCTCTCGGATACAACATCACACCCCCTTCCGTTTTCGACTACTTTGAACTCTCCGTCCGGTCCGATACTAGGTTTATTCTCTGTCGTCCTGTTTGATCTTGGCTGACACTAGGTGTATCCTCTGTGGTCCTGTTTGATCTTGGCTGACACTAGGTATATCCTCTGTGGTCCTGTTTGATCTTGGCTGATACTAGGTGTATCCTGGCTGATCCCCCAATTGTTACGAATAGATTTTCCAGTAACAAGAAATAAGGCAAGTGTTAGGTTCTGTCTATTATTGTTTTATTTTACACGTTCACACTTTGTCCTATATACGTGGTACAATGTGGTCGTGGTTATTACATAACTATTATATAAGACTATGAACACAGTTAACTGAGTAATACTACATAAATGTAACATACTAACTACCTACAACAGAAACATATATGAATAAAGTGCATTGGATTTTGTTTAATGTTTCATATTGAAAACCTAATTAACTAGAATTTGAAATATGAAAAAATGAACATCTGGAAATGGCCTTGGGCGGTAAAAGGTTAAAAAATATTATAAAAGCAACGGAGCAGTAGCTACATTGAACATACTTCAACATTTGAACAAAGGTGATTGCTAATTTTCGAAAAGTTACCGAAAATTCGTAATTTTTTAAATGTTAGGTCCTAAAAAGTCTTTTTGTAGATGTACCTGTGTAACTCATTTGATCGGAATTGTTTCATGTACAGTATGCTATTTTACGGAAGGGATCTAGAATACTGAAAATGCAAGTTTAATAGTCATAAAAATAATAAAAAATCAATTTATTATTAGATAATATTGATCAGTATTAACTTTTTCACTTCAAAGGACCCGATTGATTTAGAAATTTATTCTCTACTGTGTTTTTATCTTAATCTGACGAAGTTTTAGTCGAATGAAAGCTAACTTATTCTTTTAATTATTCAAATAGAGTTTATTTCGTTAATTTCTATTTTTATTTTAACAATAATTAGGAATTGCTTACAATTAATAGCTTTAAATAATAATAATATTAAAACTATCATGGAATATAAAAGGTCAATTCACTATAAAAATACATAAATTAGTATTGATTTCTGTTCATAAAATTTGCTCACTTGATAGGTTGTATTCTTTTCATAAATTAACATTTTAAAATAGGAGAACAAACAAATTGGTAGTGTTTTTAAAATATGACACTTTACACAATGGCAGACGTCCTTGGAGATCTAGGTTTTATAAACTTGTGTGCACCAAATTCTAATTAATCTTTTAATTTTTGAGTTCAATTTTTTTGTAAAATTAAATTTCAACATTATCGCCATATTTTACTTTTTGACCAAAAAACACTTGAAAAAAATCCACAATAGAATGTAGTACATCAATTCTAAATTATATAAAAAATATTGTGGGTTGCGCACTATGGTAGAATAATTTTCGGAAAAGCTTAGTGGATACGCCACCCCCCCCCCCCCCGACCCAGGGGACAACAAAGGGCTATTGGACTACTATATAAATAAATAGATTTTAGTTTAGAGGAAAATGTGCATTAATTCTCCATTATCAAATTCTAAATGCTTTAGTTTAAAGTTGTATACAGTTAAATGATTTAATGTATGATCATATAAGTCAGGATTAGAACATTTGCAAACTTGATTTAGTTTAAACTGTAAATGTTTGAGTTAGATGATTGTTGTTATTTTGAGCAAATGTACAGAATTAGTAGCTGTCTTCAAAATAAAAATGTTTAAAACCAACAATTTGTTGTTAAAAATATTTTGGTAGCTTTATCTATTTAACGCGTTTAAAACGAGTTCCAAATGGATTTTTGTTTGTAAATAGAAAATTATTTGGTATTCATAGACGCAATAAAAATTAAGATAATAAACAGAAAAAGTAATTTTACCAACTCGATTTGGTTCATAGAGTTTCATCAGTGTTTATAAATTTGGAAAGATACCATCCATCGATAGTTTGGATGAAACTTATGGTCTGCATGTGCCCAAAATTAAAAAAAGAAAATCAATCTTAAGGGTCAATGACCACAAAAATGCACTGAGTACGATTGATTGACTTCAAATTTATGGGTAAAGCCGATGATAGGTGTATACTTGACACAAAGCAAAATTTAAAAACTATCTATTTTATTTATAAAATTCCCAGAAAAAAGATTTTAATGGATTATTATGAAAGTAATGAATCAGAAGATTAATTTATGATATAGAAACTGCTTTATAAAAAATAATGTTAGAATGTTTTAATTTACTACAATTTTTTTAGTGGCTTGTAATGAATTCTGTTACTATACTATTACCATAGAGCTAATTGTCGGTCTGTTTTGGCTGTATGAGGGAAATCTAAGAGCTATGAGAGTTTTTATCATACTCTCTGTTCCCAAAGGTTTGGTAGTTCTGTTATGTAATAAACCACAAAACATGCAATAAATGGCAAGTTTTGCGTTACATAAATGATGCTTGTGACTCCAGGGGTCTCTTAAATGACCCAAAGTGTAGCTTTAATCATACTTTTGAGTCCCAGGTTATTTTTTTGGTGAAAATGTACTGACATACTAGTATTTCCTAATAATAAAAAGTAGGTCAAGACTTGGAAAATATGGTTCAAACACTACTTAAGACCACTCTATAAGTATTTAAAAAAGGTTGCTTTAAACATACTTTTGAGTCGCAGTACCGTTTTGGTACCAAGTTGTTCAGATTATCATAGAGAATATTTTTCAAAGTCAAGACCAAATCTTACGGTGTATAACTAACCAAGACCATCGAAATGATTTTTTTCTGACCAGATTGTTTCATGGATTTTGGATATATTAGATGGTACTTTCAATCACCAAGCTTGACACCAAGCTTGACACATGACAAGATGTATATGCTTACATAGTTTTAATTTGATCTTGAAGGGATGTTGTTTTTATGTTGAAGCCATATTTTTATTTTACACATCTTTTGGTTGGATTTCATTCATTACTATGATGTTAGTACTGTCGAAGGCTTGACAGATAGTATTTTTATTTCTTATTTTGAATGTTTGTTGCAGTAAAGATTTTATTCTACATATTTAATCATACTTTTGAATCCCAGGCTAATTTTAACGAAAATGTACAGACATAGATGATCACTTTTCAAATCAATGCCAAATCTCAAATTGCATAACTAAACAAGACCAAGGAAATGATTTTTGACCAAACTTTTGTTAAAAAAGATAAAATTTCACCTTCCAAAAATCAAGTGCCTCTTGCCTAATTTGACGAAGATCGAAAAATCTCAAGAAAAATTTGCAGACATCAAAGTATTCGTCTGCGAAATGTACAAAAGAAAAAAACAAAGATTCTGTTTAACAAATTACGATATGAGGACGTGTGGACCATCATTAGCGACCAAACATTTCGAAAAATTTGGTTATTAATGACTAAACTTTTCCTAAAGTTAAAAGAATACGCTTTTGTTTTCATCATTCGAAAGCTAAGACACACAAAATATTATTTTGGATGCAAATTGAAAATTGGTCAATCTCAATTTAAGTGATAGTTAGTTATAAATGTCTCGTAATTATTTATTTTCTGTATTTTGGCACGAAAAACTTGCGCTCTCATTGGCTAAACAGCATCGTGCCTGTAGAGGAAAATAAGAAAAATGTCGTATTATAGATTTCGTTTTTAGTTCATTTACATTTCTATGATTATTACGCGTACAATTTCTTTTAAGAACTTTTGCTAAACCTCACTTTTATAGGTTTTACTTTTTCATCAGGACATTTCAGATAAAGTATAGGTATGCTGAATTAGTTATTCTAATGAATTATTCACTATCATGTAATGATATTTTTTTAAATGTGGCTAATTTTTTAAGAAAAGTTTCAGCATTCTTATTGATTGAGAAACACATATCTACTCGATTAAAAAAAACACTTCGTCAAAAAAAGTTATAACTTGTAGACCATTTGCAGTGACTGTTAGAAACTGGGCAAGCCATTTATTTGATAAATATGCCTACATAGTTTTGGAAAAATCATACCTATTGCTTGCCTTTATTTGGTTCACATTCCATCAATTTAGGATAGAAATTAAAAACAAAATGTAATCAATTATATGCGTCAAAAATCAGAAATATTGTGAATCAGAGTTTAATTTCTATGTTATTCAGTTTATGTGTGTAATAGAAATGACAATTAGGAAATAGAAAGTTTTCGTTGTATATACCTAATGTTCATGCTACCTATGCTAATAATATTTTACAGCAATTTTGACAACAATAACAATAAGTTTATCGTGAATAGTACATATTCTTAGTTGGGGATGAAAACTGTGTATAGATTATAATAAATTTTGAGGTGAAGCTAATTATAATTTAGTGACACCATTTATTTCCTTCTAGGTAGTCTTGTTTCTGGAATATTCTAAAATAATTTTGTAGATTTGATTAATTTACATACCTACTTGCTACTTGGTTTTGAATAATTGTGTCATATTCATTGTTAGTGTGTGTTTAGTCGATCTGTATGGAATGGATTAGAAGCTCATAAGTCTGACACATTTCCTGATGTGTGTCAATTTTTATTTTTGTCAACTTATTTGTTTTAATGTACATTGTTTTAATAAGGCTATAAGGTTATAATGGATTTAGTTTACTACTGTTCGTACCGGTGTGTTTGTAAGACACAAGTATTCACCTTTTGTAGGCTTTTTATAATTCAACAATAAATGGTTTATTTTTCATTATTGCTATTTTATTGACATTATTTTGGAAAAAACGAGGAGTGTATGAAAACAAGTGATTTGGAATACCAAAAGAAATTTTATATAACAATTTCATAGTAATTTTCTTACACTACTCTTTTTTTTAAATTTAAAAATGAATAACGTTTTTTCTGAAATATATGTCAGTAAAATTGTAATAATGAAAAAGAAACTGTTTATTGTTGAATTTTAAAAATCCTACAAAAGGTGAATATTTAGAGATATTTGTCATTTCTTTCATTTTTTATTCTGAATGGTAAATCTATCCGTCTGGTTTTTCATGAGATTTTTCCGTAAACTGCTGATATAGTATTTGTGCATCTCATATATTTCCTAATCTTGGTACGTAGAAACCTACTTAAAATGATTAGATTTAGGTATGAAACATATTACATCCTCGTAGCAAACATGGTACGGTTACAGAAGTTGCTAACCTACTACCTAATTTGTAGATATTTAAGACTGAATTCACCTTCGGCAGATGTTTTTTTAAATAGGACGTGGATGGGGGTGGGCCACCCCTCTAGAAAAATCATACTTCTGTGTTTGGAACATATTATCAGTTTGTTCTATGCTATTAATTCCAGAATTAATTGCTTGCAATTTTGAAACATTTTATTTTTCAAAGGATCTGATTCTAAAACAGCTGTTTACGCCAAAAACTGCTCAAGAAAGTCTGCAACGCTAGTGCAAATTTCAACCCAATAGGTTGATCTGTTTTCGAACAAATTTTAAGTGTCTAGGGGGTGGGGTGATTACCCTTTCCCCATATCCTCACAGTTGAGTGTGCGTACCTAACCTTGCATAGGAATACTTAATGAGCATTTTACTAAATGATATGTGAAATTTTTTCAATAGAGCATGCATAGTATATGGTGGTTGTTCAAGTAATTCTAATACAATCAATAAAATCTTTTTATAGATTAGTTGTTATGGTCTAAATTAAGAATAATTTTTTAGTTGGTTTGTTTGTTAGGTCAAAAAATTAAATATAAAATCCTAAGGAAAACCAAATATGCAAAACGACATAATAAGCTAAAAAAGAAACTAAAATTATAGCGTTAGTATCCTGACACACTTTTTTCAATAAAATATCATAACTATACCTAGTAGGTTCTATGCATGTCATTTTACACCCAAACTGCAGCATCGTACGTTATATTGGTCAGTGAAGTTTATTGATTTAAAGTGTCACCCCTTTTCTATACGAAATTAATAGATAAAGTAACGATACATTGTAGTTTATTGGCAGTTATAAGAAAGTACTATAAAAATTACATAATTTTGCATATATCAAATATATAATACTTACAATTTGGTTATATAACTAAAATATTTAAAAAAAGTTACAATTGTGTTCTCAGCCACCTAATATGTCAACTTACCTCCTCTTCATTTTTTTAAAAAAATAGACAGTCAAAATTTTAGTGGTAGGTTCCACTGAAAATCTAAGGTTGACCAAATTAATATATAATATTTTTAGGGTACTTTTATAGCGTTACATCCTGTAGAGTCTAGGGTATGCTGAAAATCCCGGTTCATTTGAATTAGTTTACTCTACTTAGAATCTTAAATAAATTTTTCCATCTATTATTAATTTGAACTGTTCGAATGTTTTATAACAATATGCGGATAAAGAGATAAGTTTTCTTATGATGACCTTTTTAATAAGCATATAAATAAGTCTAAAGGATACTTCTCTATTTGTAGGTGTACATAATTAATACATATTAACGAATATAAATTCAGCACTTTGTGTACACGAATAATTATAGATAGATAGTCAAGAGTTGTTTCTTGATTTTCTTATTTATTCAATCAAATAAGTTATTATGTAGGTTGGTAGTTGCTTCCTCGAGGGAAAAAAAAATTTCAAATATTTATAGGTTACAAGTTCGTAAGTGAAGCGTTGAATACACACTTTGTTATTATTTCTTTTGTTTTATCACTATATAGATGATTATACAATTAATTAAATTTAATACGGTGAGGATATTGTAGCACATGGGAGGAATAATGCATTCATTTGTGTACATATTGAAGTACTCAAAACATTTGTTGCAGACATAAAAATACAAACATTTATTAGTATAGTTATATACTTTAGCTTATTACGGGGTGATTAAAAAAGAAGCCTATTTTACTTACATATACAATATTCACTTACAATATATGTATACCCATGACATAATTTCTTATCCTATAACGATGGTTTACCTTCCATTGGCCGAGTGTTTTATTATATGGGGCTGGCCGAGGTGTGTAGGGGGGGTTAAATCTCCCCCCCCAAAAAAAATAATATTTGTCGTGGATGGGTTGGGTTGAAATTTGATACATAGGTACCTTGAAAGATACACCAACAGGATTTTTTGGGGAAAATCGATAAGGGACCGAGCTCAGAGCCGATGACGTCATCCGGTCTAACAATAAATTTGTGTAGGTCCACCAGGAACCTATTAATACAAATCAGTAAATATTTTTTGAAAAAATTACTGATTATCATATTTTTGGCTAAAATCATTTAAATGGCTTTACAATCCAAACGCAACGTCCTGTCTGGCTCAAATATGAGATTTAGAATTACGAAGGTATTAGAAAATTGAATGCTTCACTTTCATGGTTGTTGGTCTATAAGGCCCAACATACCAGGTAAGGTCCATAAAAATAGATTTTTATTAAAAGTAAATTTCTTCACAAATAAAAGATTTAAAATTACTTATTATTAGTTCTATTCGTTCTGGAAAAATGGAATTTGAGAAAATCCATTTTAATGCATTGACCAGGTCAGTGGACCTCAAATTGGGATTTTGGCTAAAGCTATGAAATTTTGCATTAATGCATTATAATAACCTAACTGAAAATGAATAGACATGCCAAATTTATAGGCATTCCAGTGAATTGTTCACATTCTATCAGAAAATTAAATTCGGTTTTTTTTTCATCTAAATTTAAAGGATTTTCAATCTAGAACCTGTTTTGAAGACATCTTTTTTTAGATCAGTATTTTTTATCAAATGGATAGACAAACGATGTAACAACACACAATATACGATTTTGAATACTTCTTAGGAAAAATAGGTTACAGATAAGTCGATTCTCATTGGCTGTCAAAATTTGGTACACGTAATAAAAATCGATATATTTAAAATTTCGGATTATATGTATGTTAAATTATGATGAATTTGCAATGTATCTGCCAAAATATTAACCAATCTGGTTATTATTTGACGTCATAATTGAGATTTTTTAAATAAAAAAATAGGTCAAACTTCGATTTTACAGAAGACCGTCCACATGATCTCAGGGGTATCAGATCAAAATAATTTTGACACCAAAAGATCCACAAGAAAATTTGGGGGTAGTGAGTCCAAATTTCAGCCAAATCGGTTTAACCTTTTTTGACACATATTTCAAAATTGTCGAGGGTTACTTTTACTCCCCCCCCTTGGCCAACAGAATTTTATTTATGCCTGATTTGATCGATTGATTCTGGACAAATTTAACGGTAAAAAATATATCTCAATTAAGTTCTAATATTTAACAAAGCACCTATGCACTAATTGCTAGCACTCATCCCAACAAATGGATTTTTGATGTAAAGATGTATTTACTTTAATTTAAAGATAATGTTGAAAAATGTTAGACCAATTTGCGATTAGTATTTTTCATTAAAATCCTAATTTTTAATAATGTATTAATTGATTTTTATTTGACATATTTAACACTGAAAATATCATTAAGTATTATTCATTACGTCTTTTAAATTTTAAAACGTTAATTTTTGTTATTTAAAATTGTTGAAAATTTCGACAAAACATGTGCCATAAATTGATTCTAGTTGATAAAATTCACTTTTGAAATATGGTGGCCCGCATAGGTTAGCTAATACTTACATGTGTTATTAGCTTCTTAATTCTAAATATCAACTTTTTAGTTATATGGATGCTCCTATTGGATTTTATTTGTATTTTAGTGATCGTTCGTCAACAATCGATATTGTTCTCAACTTTAAAAAACAGTTGGACAAAGGATTTGAATCTTCTTATGACGTCTTTCAGTCTCTAGTTACGCCCCTTACCGATTTTTCCTCATTTAAATATTAAATCATGGTCTCCCCTTAGAAGTCCACCATTAATTACTTATATCATAATGCTGATTGTCTTACAGAAATGCATAAACTATAATAAAGAAATCATACCTTTTAAATACATAGTAAATGAAGCTGCTGTTGATTTGAATTAATTCAAACGTATCATCATTATCTCTGTCAATAAAAGACAAGTTATATTAAATAATTTCTTAGGGTAAGTATTGTTTAAATCTCATTTGTCATTTTCAAAAAGTCAAAACCTATACCGGTGTAGTAATCCGTGGAATATTGTTATTCTTTTGGTTGGTTATGTTTGTTGTGTCTATTGGCTCTTCTATATCGTCATTTTCAGGTACAGCACTAAATTTGTTGTTGGTCTTTTTAGGTGAATTTTTCGGCGATTTGCTTTCTTCTTTAGCGTTCTCCACCACATCAGTTTTTGCATTTTTATAGAGCCCTCTATTATTCATTATATTGAGAATAACCATATCACATATGATAGTTGCTATACCAAGTAGACCAATACCTGAACCTATATTCATGGTAAGAGTATACCAATCGAATTTGTATGCTCTACCATAAACAGTTATAAAAAATTGAATGCCATATGCTTTAATAAGTGTTCTGTGTTCAGCTCCACTTTTACTATATTTGTAAGAATAGCGAAAGTTCCATCCCTTAGCAACTGGGTCGTTAGCATTGTCCAAACGACGGAATGAATATTCAGGAACACAATATTTCTCATCATAATCGAGATCACAAACCCATTCAATATTAATAGAAACCATGCCACCTTTTATCCAAATGTCATCGGAATCAGCGTTAGCATACTTCAAGATATCACCTATACGAAAAATTGGACAGAATTTATATTCTGGATGATTTGGTGTATGTTTGCAAGTGTAGAAAAATGTTTTTTTCATCCAAGGTAGTATATTTCGGCGTTTGACTTTGTATTTAGGAAACTCAATGCTATTTTTTAGTAAAACAGTAAAATTTGGGGCATTAATAATAAGGCCATGGTGGTCAAATGGTAGAACGTCCTTTTCTGTTGGACACCATCCGTATATTTGGCAGACTTTGGTATTGTTTTTTTGGGTTGAATCCACACATTTTCCCGTCATACGTCCATTTCCCAGCATGATAAGTTTACCTTCTGTACAATCATCATCCGTTTTGCATTTGACTCCATAAACATCTTCCGCTTCGTCACAAATGCCTTGTTCTTGATGTGGCGTTGACACTAAGTTAGTGGTTATAAAAAACGCAGAGTTTTGTTGTGGGGGAACCACATAGTCTGCTGGATCCCACAATTTCTGACCATTTGTGTCCATTGTATGTCCATCCATATAGGATACTCCTTTCAGTTTAGCTGTTACACCACTTACTGCATGATCAACTGCTTGATATCCGCGTTGTTTGATCATTACCCAGAATATGATGTAAAATATAATTGCTACTTGGATTAGACGAAACATTACTCCAATCTTGAGCGATTGTATTTGAACCATCTTTTGCGTCTCATATTCGAAAGTATATTCAACAATTTTTTTCATCATTTTAAAAACTTAATGAAATTGAATGTTCCGCAACGATAATAAGACAAAGGTGATGAAACTTAATATAGACTGAGATATTCTTTGTGAGAAAATATTTATTTAGTTTCTCAAATATTAAGTTAATATCATGCGCAGAAATCAGTTCCAAATGTTGCAGATAGTAAACATTCTTTTCGTTTAAATTTGTGTTTCTTAAATACAGGTTTAGAATTTAGGATCAACAGCCAATCAGGTTAACTATATTAAAATAAAATTTCCCTTCTAATATTAAGCTAAATATACATACAACAATTTTCCAGAAAACTTTATTTTCATAATATGGTACCTAACCGATAATTTAGACTTGTCTATATTAATTAAAGACCAAAAATGTCAAAATGCGTGTTAACTCAAACCCTCTAAATAAGTGAAATAATTTTATGGTGTTAGCTCTCACTATTATTGTATTTTGTTTTTAGATAAATGATATTTTAAAATATTAGAGCTAAGAAAATAAAAATTTTCTAAAATGTTATTTGTGGAAATTACTTGTAGATGTCCAACGTCCTTAATTTTGCTTCTTAGTTACTCAAGAATTTGAATTTATAGTTTTTAAAATATTATTTATCTAAAAATGCAATAAAATTCATATAGTGAGAGTTAATATTCTAAAATGATTTCGCTTTAAGGGTTTTAAGCTAACACACTTTTTGACCGTTTTGGTCTTTAATTTCCATTCTTTTTGTAATGAATTCATAATTAATTTGTGGTTACTGTTCAAAAGTGATGATACTAGTTAAGGTTGATATTTAATCAAATATCTTTAAAAATGATAGCTATATAAAGAATTGCTAGCTGTTATGCCAAATTGATGTTTATAGAAACAGTTGCTAAGTAGAAGAAAGTTCATAATATGGTAACTAAGGTTTCATGTTGTCTAATACCCCAAAAGGTTGTTATATGGGATGTATTTGTAAAAGTCATTGTTGCTGTCCCTAGCAGCATTCCTAAGAGAAAAGTATACGAATTAAAAGTTTATCTATGGTAACTAAGGTTTTTCGTGGTAAAAAGTAACCGTACCACCTATGTTTTTTGTCATTTTTTATTTTATACTTTAATTTTGGCTATACAACTCAATTATTTCAATCAATGACATAAATATCAATCAATTAGTGATGGCCCTGAAAAGTGCCGATTTCGCGTTCTCAAGGTTAGAAATTTAGTAGTGGGTATGACCACCTCTTGGCAATACATTCTCGATATTTTCTAGGCATTTATTCAATCAGTTTTTCAATGAAATCACGTTCAATATTTGAGAAATGCCACGATGCTCGCTCAAACAGTTCTCGAAGACCATGAAAAATCTCGTTTTAAAAAAAATATCAGACCAGCAAGACGGGTAATATTGTGGTCATCGAACCAGTTGGCGGCAAGACAAGAAACGTATGGTGTGGCGTTGTTCTGTTGATAGATGGACTCAATAACAGGTTCCACACACTCATTAAGTAGTTCAACGAAGGAAGCAGTTGTCAGTGTGCTTTGAATACAGTACAGGGGATCACTCAGCAGTTCCATGGAAAAAACACCCCAGGCATTGAAACCAACACCACCTCCTTGGTGACGTGGCTGATAAATGTACACTTCTACGACTGCGAAAATGGCGACGCTGATGTGGTTTAACCAGTTTCAGAGGAACCTCATCTGTATAGAGTACTCTCTTCCACTGATACACCGTCCAGTTCTGGTGTTGCCGAGTAAACTCCAGCCATGCGCGGTCTGACTACACCAGTATGCTCTTGCCAAAGTTGGGTCAATTGCCTCGATGTCAACCTGGGGTTCCTGCCAGAGATCCATACCAGTGACCTGGCGTTCAGCCGATACTTAGACCTTCCACTTCTGGGGATGTCATCCACAGATCCAATAACTCGGTACTTTTGTACCAAAGAAATCACGGTTGCTCTCCTGACTTGGAATCTTTGAGCTAAAGCAGAATAACTCAGTCCTTCCTTCAAAATGACAAGTTGAACTTGCAGAAAAACAAAGGCCAAATTATTCATTTAAATAGCCAAAATGAACTTTAAAAATTTTGTTTTTATCCTAAACACTTATAGGTCATCTTTCAATATCGAATATACAAAGCTGTATTACGAAATGCCTTCAAAACTTAACAATACACGAATAAGCTATACACCATAAAGTATACTCTTACTCTATGCTATACACAGTATAATGACGCAATAAGTGTTTAGGCACTCATTTCTATAGCCAAATTATTTTTTTTCTGATATAGGACTGCGCAGTTGCATTATGTAAATAAACATCTTCATATACTTTCCTTTACATCTAAAAATGATGTAATTTAGTGTTAGGAATTAAATGAGCCGTTAAACAATACTTTTTCATTAAAGTGTCGCAAAATAGCGTCAAACAGGTAACAACATTTCTATTTATGATATAATGACGATTTACCAACAGTAATATTATTGTAATAAAAATTAAGATTTAAATTCAAATTTAGTAAATATTATAGCTGGTACGGTTACTTTTTGCCAAGGATATACATGTATATATAAATGGCTTGCTGCTATGCCATATTAATAACCCTAGTAACAGTTGCTAGCAGGGTGTCCACTAGTACCTGAAATTCACGTATATACGTGAATTATACGCGAATTTAAAAATTAACCAAAATATACCTGAAATATACGTGAATTCTGTGGCATGTACGTGAATTTTTTGGCATGTACGTGAATTTTCAAATTAGTACCTATATTTTTTTTTATACTGTACGTACCAGACCTAACCGTATTATTATTTTTTTACATGATTGTACAACTTGCTTAATTTAACGAAATACACAATTTACGATTTGACTTTCCTTTTTACTGTAGATAACAATTTGTTGTTTTACCTTTGTTTGACGCAAGTAAATATGAATTCTTCCATTAAATTGTTTGTTGTACTTAATATGTTTTGTTGGCACAGATATGATTATTTTATTATGTATTATTATTTCATTCATTTCTTATGACAAAACAGTTTTGTTATTAATATTATAATGTTATGTACCTGTCTGTCTGTCTATGTGGCGTCCTCGTTGCCAAGGGTAGCATGCACTATTAGCTTCCACCTCGTTCTGTCTCCTGCACTTGTCTCACCAGTTCTTCTGTGCATCTTGTTTTCCCCCACTTCTTCACGTCGTCCCACCACATTCTTCTTGGTCTTTCCTTCTATTTTACAAATATAAGATTGAAATGGTGTTTCTGTTCGCTATTATTTAACTACTAAATTAGAGATTACAAAATTAAAAATCAGCTCCATATATACCTACTGTGATAGGTTAAAATGTGATGTAAGTATATGGTTATAGAAACTTATGGGACACAATACATTAGAAGTGTATATTATTTATATGTATGTAGATATTTTTATCAATATACATATACAATTGAGAATTTATAATGGCAGGTTCATATCACAACATGAAACGTAGAGATTCGATACCAATTTTAGCCTCTGGATCCTAGTAATATAGCTTCGTGTAGCTCTTTGAACCAAAGAGCCCAAAGTTGCCTATTGAAACCTGATATGTGAGGTCTTTGAGGTCAGAATCTGGCTTTAATCATCCCAATAACTAATTTTAGAGGGTACAAATATGTGTTTATCGTTTAAAACAATTTTAATATATTACTAAACCTGCGGGGCCTAGTAGAAGAGGTATCAATAGCTCTCAAAACGGCCTTAGAGGGGTACAAAATTGTTTTTTTTATAATCTAACAACATAAAGGTTGACCTGATAGGATACACACCCTCTGTTCAAGAATCAACTCAAATAGCTTCAAAATAGCTCTTAATGTTGTCAATACTGGTTCTGAGAGATAGTGGGAGCTATTTTACTAGATCCCAGAGACTAAAATATGACACCCAGAAGCTTTCGTTTATAAAAGATAAACACTTATCTTTATCCTATAAAATTGAGATATTCAATTGATTGGAGCCACATTCTAGTCCTCCAGGTTTTATCAAAATAGCTTACTGTACTTCTCAGAACCATTCTATAGAACTTTGGTACTGATTTAGCACCATCAGAAAACAGTGTTTCTGTTTCTAGCTTTTTTTCTACAACTTTCAAGCTATATTTGCATGGACCAAATTTGTTTCCATTTATGTCTAGATACCATTTTCACATGTTTCTGGATAAAACCTGACGTCATATATGTTTATTCGTGTGACCTTTTTGTAGATTGGCTACATATTTTCAAAAGCAACCGATATAGCACCCATAAATGTATTATGAGCTTTTATTAGCCTTTATAATGGCGGCCATTTTGGAAAGTTATTTTGAGAACACCGTGACTGTTTATACAGGGGCCCAGAATTCCCTATGGTTCAAATTATCAAATCGATGATTATTATTATATGTATCTAATGATATCACAGTGCCAAAATGAACGGAAACACGATTTTGTGTGTGTTTTGTATATTTGATATGTATCTTTAAAGTTAATTAACAGATATTGGTAGATCAATGCGTCCATAAAAAAAGTGAAAAAATGAGACACTTATTTGTTTGCAGTTTCAAGTTTAAAGGTTTAATTTGTTTGACCAATATGACCAATAATCTTTAAATGAAACTAAATAGAAAAGAAAGTCAGTATTTTTCTCATATAAAAACATCAGAGATTTATATCCCTTTTTATGTAGGCATTGATCTACCTATCTGTTAATATATAGAAAAGACATAAAATCTTGATCATCCGATAGGCACCTACCAATTCAAAGTTTTCTGTTAAAACAGTGTTTTATATTTCTCTTGTTCCAGTTATTGTGTAATATTGATATTAAAATCATCATAACCTTTTTTATAAATAGACCGAATTACCTGAAATGTCCAGTTCTATCAGTATGCTTTATTTGTTTTTAGAAGCTTTAAAACCTCTCTCTCTCTCTCTATTTTCTGGACCTTTTGGGCTAACTACCTGTTCTGTAGCGGATCACAGCTACAAGAGCCCTTAAACCCGTGACCCATGAAAATGTATGCATTTCGCCAGCGACACACGGTGTAGCCAGCACCCAACGGTCACCACGGGGCGGGCAACACATTAACCGTCAAAAAACAACCTCTCCACGGGGTCCTTGGGCGAAGACCGGCTCCCATGGGGACACCTTGACCACTCATCAGGCAGGCCGGAGGTGGGTTGTCTAATCCCTGAGCACTTCCGGGACCCCCCCCTGTCCACCAAGTAACTTAAAGTGTGCCGCGACCGGGGCTCGAACAGCGGGTGCCTCCCGATCCGTAGTCCAGCGCGCTACCCACTCCGCTACCGGATGCTTTAAAAACCTCGGCGCCTGCCTCTCTAATTTTCGTGAACTGTTGATCGTGAACTAGTCGTTGAGAAATCTTAATCTATCTGCATCCCAAATGATAACTAAAACCTTCCAGAAGATGTCTAAGACAATTTTGAAAAACATAATTTGTTTAGCTTCCTACTAGAAAATCAAACGTACTTTTAATTTGATGAAGACGCAAAACAACGTTTTTTGTTACATTATAATATTCATTATATTTAAAGGCACATACGTAGATTAATTTGGATGCAATTCATATGAAATTTAAATTGTACCTTTGTCGATCTATGGTAAAAATGTAAGAGAAAACATCAATAAAAAAAAGAGCAAGAATTCAAGAATAATAAGAAACTTGCATAAAGTTCATTTTGACCATGAGGTATTTTAGCAAACCATGGAATCCTCCAAACACTTGATTGATTGTTAAATTACTAGTTGAGGTGGTCTCGTTTAGTCCAAGAAAAGGTGGGTACTACAACATAAATAAATAATGAACTCAGCATTTTAATTTCAATAGTTTTACTCAAGAAATCCCTAATTATAAACAAGCTAGATACATAAGCAACCTTTTACCTACCTCATAATTTGGCGTTACACATGATTGGACATGATTGAATCAGGTTATCGAACATTTGGCGATTACAATGAGAAAAAACGACTAACAAATTTATTGTTTATTATTAATAAAGTATTGCACAACTATTTGTGTTTTTATTAATAAAAAATATAAGGTAAGCAAAACATATTCATATTTGTATTGACGTAATACGATTGTTTGACTTTCAACCATTTCCACTATGCTATGTATCTTGATAACATACAGTAGAAAGTTTGCCTTTCAACAACTGGTTCATTAATATCATCGTATGTTTATTGTTATACCTATGATATCGATTGTTTGATGGTCAGCAATCCACCATTTCATTTCTATCTTATCTTAATTAGAAACTCTTCATTCCAAAACACACTATTTAATAATCAACTAAACATTAACTTAAAACTGTAATGAAATATAAATCAATTAAAATTAAAATTGAATTCAATTTGTATCTGGAAGACATCCTGAGAGATATTGAGTAAATGAACACAATTATCATGGAGTGGTAGTGGGCGGTAGAATATCAGATAGGCGGATGACACTACCCTTATTTCCCCCTCAGAAGATGATAGTCAGGAGACCATGGAGATGAGTCAGAGAAAGTGAAGTTTCCAACATGGGTATCAATCAGTTCAGAAGCAGACAAAATCACAGCAGCAAGAAGAGAAGAAAAGATATCGAATGCGATTGTATTGAACAAGTGACAACATTCAAGTTTCTTGGGTTGACAAAGTCAGCAGATGGAAATTGCCCACCAGAAATATGGAAACGTATCTCAATGGGCAAAGAAAAAAAGGCAAGATTGGTTGTGAAAGCTGGACCATCAAAAAATGTGACAGGAATAGAATTCATTCATCCAGGATGTGGTGTTGGGGACGGATGCCAAATGTGTTGTTGGGGGGGTGGGTGGGCAACGCACAGCTCAGACCACACTGCAAGCGATAGATGGAGAAAGAGAGCTGATTGCAATAGTTGCAAGATTAAAACGTCACTATTTTGGGCATGTAGCAAGGCGCAGCGCGGGCGAACGTGCACTCACAATGACAGACGGAACAGTTTACTGGGGTAAGTCACATACAGGGGGAACATCTAGAAATCATGGGTTGACACCGTCAAAGAATGAAGTGAGCTGTCACAAGATCGAGCAATATGGAGAAAGCTGTTGTGGAACTGAGCACTGTCTGTCGACAAACCTCATCCGAGGATGGAACAACAGTAAGTTAGTAACACGCAGAGAGAGCCAGAGAGATAGATAGATAGATAGATAGAACCATTGATATGTATTGATACATATCAATGGATAGAACTCATCGTAGTTGCACAAGAAAATATTGAATTTGGCTATGCTAAATGTGATCTTATTAAGCTAGAAATAGGATTTACGTTTACTTATGCCCTTATTTTTTTTTACAACAAACGTTTTGTGGATTAATAAGAATGTAAGAAAACTTTTGCCCTTTGAGGAAAAAATAATTTACAGCCCTTTATAAGATATCTTAAGGCGACTAACGTCAATTAAATCACTTTATAAAGTAAACAGAAATTTCAATAGAAAAAGTATCGTTTTTATTCAAACAGATTCATAAGCAATCCTATATAGGTATGTTACGAAAATTAACAAATATATATGCAATAGTGTAGAGGTTCAAACAAGGTATTCTCCATTCTTGTCAACCGATTGAATTGATCCAAGAAATTTACAACAGACCTTCGATCGGTGAATTCAATGTTTGCTCGATATGTACCTCCATATTACGGTAAATAAAACGATCGCACAGATTCATATCTGGTGAATACGGATGTTGGACAATTCTGGCGATGTTGTTGTCTCGGAGGAAATCGCTGGTCTCCTTGGAGACATGTGGCCGCGCAAAGCACAGTTTAAACTTTTAAATTTCAAAAACTATCTATGCATAGATTTTATGTTCAAACACATTTCAAATTTATATAAGATTAATCAATAACCACAATATTTCATAATTCCACACAAAAATAGATAATAGAAATTCTTAAATTTTAATTATTTGCTTGAAACATAGAAAACGACATTTTTTTGAAACCTCCTTTATATGTCATTTTCACCAGTGGCTAACGTCATATTAATTTAACTGATAACCTGTATTTTTGTTTTATATCTTTTTAACGAAAAATATATTTAAAAAAACTGAGTGCACCATCAAATATGTGTTTAGAAATTGTAAAAAAACGTTTTTGAAAGAAATGCGTTAATGTCATTTTAACCTGCTGGCACATATAACGGTTTCCAAAAATGTCGCTGTTTGATATCAACTTTCGGGGGGAATATTACTGTAAAGTTTTGGAAGCTGATAAGTCTGTTAATGCCCGAGATAAATCCAGTTCTTGGAAGGAATTAATAACGTTCGACACGGAGGGACAGCCGTTATCATGCTTGACAATGCTACCCCCCCACCTCACCCAAAGGCCAATCTCAACCAAAAAAAACCTTGATAGACAATGTAACCTCCATATTCACCGGACTTTACTCTCTGTGATTGGCTGATTTTCAGAAACTCTGAGGCCAGGCGTCGTGCAGAAGTCTTTCAGAACAGATAATCTGTGCCGGTTTATCTCGAAAATTATTTACGAACCATTCAGCTGGATTTATTTTAACGAGTGAACTTGCAAAGCTCATGTAGGACTTGAATGCCATTATTGAATCAGATGGTGATGATTGGTAATTTAGACAATATTACCCGATAGTTGGCATTATTTCTGTTGTTGTACTTGATGTGAAAACGTTATTAATAATTGCATTGATATATTAATACAGCCCCGCCAATTAATAACCCCCCCCCCCTATCTAACTGCATGTTAAGTAAGTGTTTTATGAAGATCGTCACATTGAGACAACTA
>JAUYWI010005676.1:0-19437 GCA_034780595.1 Parotoplana pacifica
ACCGAGAAGGATGGAGAAAGTGGATGCCATAGAATTGAACCTGCCTAATAACTAATTCGGCAGAACACTATAGATAGTGCACTTTTAATATGTTTTTAAATATTGATATTTGATTATATTATGTCATAAATATGAAATATTTCAATTTTAGCCAATTGATTGGCTAGACTGGTTCCATTGGCTTCTCTCTTCAACCAATAGGGAATGTTTAATCCCAGACGTCAGTCGAATACACCATTTTGGTGGGCAGAGAAGCGCCAGATCCGATTTACTTCTAAGACCACGAAGACTTTTTCATACTGAGAAATATGTTAGGTTGAAAGGACTTGAAAGGTAACAAGTTATTTTATACTAAATAGTAATATTAGACTTACCTATTTCTTTTATAGTTCGTTCACCATGATTTTAAATTAATCTAACGTGAAAATGTGGACAACATTTTTAAAAAAAACTCTATTTCGGCTAAAACAAAGTACAATAATTACAATTTAAAAAATCACAGAAAATCTAGAAATCTGAAAAGGTAGGTACGAGGTACATACACAGAGGTACATACACAGATATTGATGTGGAAAATTCAATAAACTGACAATTGAAATGGAATGAATAAAAAAAATTATGCTGTCTTACATTGAAAAGAGTCCCTAAAACCTACAGAGATAATACAGCTGTGAGGGTAGTTGTATTTAAAATGATCGAATACACGACTACCAGATCACTGAGAAAGGTGCTCTTTCCACCCTTACACTGTATCCCTCTTAGTATTTTACAATCAGGTTTTAGGGACTCTCTTCAACTTAAGGCAGCAGAGAAAATTGATTCATCCTTCTCCATCAATATCTGTTACCTATCTTTTCGATGTTTGATTTTCTTTAATTTGCTATTCATTGTACTTGAAAAGGTACAAAAGGTACAGCTAACGTTTTAATTTTATTTTTGTCCATATTTTCACATTATATGTATTATGTACTATTTTTTAGTCTAACATCCGATAAATATGAAGAAATATTGACAGAAAAGGTTAAATCTGCAAAAGTCATACAGTTTAATTTTCACAAATGTAAATTTTCTAATGCAACAAATGTGAGTCAAATTTCATTTACATACCGAAAAGATTCAGACTATCAATCAGTATTTCCTAAATTCACATTAATTTTTATTTTTCAGAGATATAATATTCTAATTCAAGTACCTATGTTAAATAACAAAGATTTTACATTTTGGAAACTCTTTGAAAAGGTAATGATACACATTATGTGACAAATGGATTTATATAATCTAAATGATAAAATTTAAAATTCATTGATCTATAAATATACTTCAAATGTAGTTCTAATAAGCTATCTTATTCTTCCTCAACCAGTTTTGTTGTTGTTTTCAAAATTATTTATAAAATTGTTTATAAATTTTTTTACACTAATTAAACAAAAGCCTTTATTAAATTTAGTTGAATATTTTCCTTTTTTGTTAATGCCTAGACATTTCTTTTCAGTGTTTTCATCTTTTCCCGGTGCAAAAAACATGTTTCCACAATGTAAGTAGGTATTTAAAATAATCTAAATAAAAACTTTTTTGATTTTAAATGATATTTTTAGTAAATATTATTTGAATTGTAAAATATTTCTTTCTATCTTTTAGCATTTATGTCGTCTATATTTAAATGGTGCTGAAACACTTGCAGTTGGTTGTCCTGCTTCAAAATACTGGTGAGTGTCTAGAATCTATCGTTCAATTCGATTTCTTTAATGACATGATTTCGATTGTTGTTGTGATTTCTTTTTCTTTATTTTGGCATAGGTCGTATTACTGGTGGCCAATACTTAAAAAATCCAGTATAACAAAAGGGCGGTTATTGATGTTCTCAAGACGTAAATTAGCCCCTGAGCTAGCCAAGATTTTCTGGCGAATGCTATCATAGTTGGGCGGTCGAGGAGGATGTGGGTGATAGTTTCGGAAGTGTTAGAGTCTATTGATCTTGTTAAGTTTTGTAAAGGAAATCCCTGGAAGAGGTAAGGTGTCTCGTTCTGAGTTGGCGGAGAATCACAGTCTTTTTATGACTAAGTTTATCCTTGAGGTCTTTGTCTAGAGGAGAGATCTTGAGGTCCACTTGCCACCTGCTCCTGGAATTGAAGCTTTTCGTTTGCTTTGTTGGAACGGTTGAGATTGATAGCGATGTCACTTCCCATGCTCACACTCTCTTAGGGGGAGGTTACACGCTGCATCAGCGGTTTCATTAAAATCAATACCACTGTGGGAAGGAATTTGCTGTAGAGAGATGTTGGTTGGATAAAGGGTTTCAACTTTTTTTCCAGATATCATTAGTTAAGTTGTTGACAACGTTGGGTCGGACTTTGATTGAGGGGTTCAACGGTGAACTTTCTGTCCAAGAAAATGCGATGTGGCCGCTATGGAGATCCGTTTTGGAAATGTTATGAAAGACTCCATCGATGGATACTAATTCTCCCATAAGGCTGGAGTTGAACCGACCAGCTGAAATTCTGCCTCTCTCATACATCTTGTTACTGATTGCCAAACCCCAACCACTTTTGTCGGTACAATTGCAAACTGAACCGTCAGTCCAGATTTCTGAATTGAAAGGACTGAGAAGGTTGATGAACTAGATGCTTTGTCCTTTTGGATATAAGTAGGTTCGCTTTTTTCATGACTGAGGGTTCTGTAAAATCTCCAAGGAGAACAGAGCTGATGATGGAGTCAGGAACTTTAGATAGAGCAGTAAAGTGGTGGTTGTTTGCATTCCTATGATCAATGTCATGCCAGGTTTCAACCTGGACTTTAGATGCTTGGAGATGCTGCAGGTGGCAATTTGATGGAGGGGGTAGATAGGGCTGCGGCGGATGGCACGTTCGTAAGTGGTAGCTGCTTTCTTCACTCCTCTGAGGATCAATCGGTCAAACTGGGCTTCTTTGAGCAGATCATTAGTGTTTGTGATGATAAAGCAATCAATAATTATACAAGTTGCCTTTGACTGGGTTCTGTCGATTCTAAGCAAGTGAAAGGGGACAATTTGAGGTATCTACCCTCCACCAGAGTATTCCAGAATGAACCTCAGGTACGTCATATAGACATACGTTATATATAGAGATACCTCATATATATATAAGAATGCTCGGGTCTGCACCTCAGGATCTGCTAGCAAACACCTTGAGTCGATTGATGCGAGTAAGAGCCTTCTTGGTAATATTCTTGGCATTTGGTCTAAATTGAAGGAGTCTGTCGAGTGAAACGACCAGAAAGGTTGCGTGTTTAGAATTATGGATGGTCTTTCTATCGATGTTGATTTGATTTCCTCCTTGGTTTCATTACTCAAATATGAAAGAAGAATCATCTCATATTTCTTGTGAACAATTTTCATCTTCCAACGGTTAACCAATCAAAATCAACGTTTGTATCTTTTTGGGCATTTTCGGTAGCGACTTCATTTTTGGAAGACTGACAGTTAGTGAGCAGGTCATCAGCGATGAAATAGGGTTGGCAGAGGTCTTTGATATCATCATGAAAATCACTAACCAGGACGATGCTTTGGGAGAGGCAAGCTCTGAAGCGATTATATTTAGAGAGAATTTTGGTGGTAACGGACACAAACAGTTCTGGCACAAATGAAAGAGTGTAGTCATTGAATGAGACATTTAAGGACGCCAATATCTTCACCAGGACAGCCTTTTCCCACACTTTGTTATAAGCTCTAGCAAAGTCGAAGAGATTGACAGTGAAGCGAGAACCACGCTTTGTGGTGTAACTTTGTAAAAGGTAGACAATGTGATCCTCATTTAGGTTTTGCAACTAAAAGGACGGCGTGAGTGTTCCTCAACATCAATTGATGTGGCCTCATATGTCAGGCAACAAAATCACACAGGATCAGATTGCGGAGGGGTGATGTACATGCGCTAGGAGTGATTGAAAAATTGGAGAAGAATATCCATCCCTACAACACGGATATCCTGGATCATCTCTGAGAGAATGTCATTAGGACATTCGGTTTTGCCTTCGGAATCTCGGTCTTTGAAACGTCGTTGCATATGTCATTACTTTGATCAACGCAGTTGGTACAATGTTTATTTTTACGTATTCACTAACAAAGGTATTGACTTTCTCTTTGTCGAAGATTAATTTAATTTCATAACCTTCTCTGTTGATACCAGACAGGAACCGGGGGTTTGGTTTGAATCTTTTGCTATCAATGACCTTAAAAACACTCCAAAGTTGTTAGAACTAGTCAACAAAGTTGCGCCAGTTGTTAGTTTGGGCTTTATGGACAACAGTTTTGGCTTCTTGGTGAGCTTGATGCCAGTCGTCTTTCTTGAACGGATTTTTTCGGCTGCAGCTCTGGCTTCTTGTCTTTTCTTAATGATGTTGTCTACTTCCTCTTTCAACCAGGGTTTCGGGTATTTCCAAGAGCCTTTAGAGATGTGGTTGACGGCAGCTTTGTGGATGGTTTGAGTGACAGTTTGTAGAGTGTAGAAGTTGATGTTACAGTCAAGTTTGGTGAACTCCGTCTCGATTTCTTGGCGGAAGTCGTTCTATCTAGCCTTCTTCATGTTCCACTTGGTGTGCCTAAAGTAGTTGATGGCCGTAGGTTGATTTCTCTGATGATGGGAAGGAGGTGATCACGACCAAGATAATCAAAGGTTTTCCAAGAGATGAAGCCATGGTAACATCGTGAGTGGACTCGTTTCCAGTTCCTGGTAGAGAAGAGAAGTCAAGATCATTCGTCCAGTCCTCAACTGAGTTACACAGCTGATAAAGTTTTTCGCAATTATTATCCAGGAGGGTGGTGGGCGTTGAAGTTCCCAGCATTATGGTATTGAGGTCCGTGGGAAGCTAGTTGGAATTAAAGTTGTATTTCAAGTATTGTTGGCAGCACTGCGAATAGTTGGAAGTTGTAGACATAAATAGGTTTGGCTTTTGCAGGAAAGACAGTGATCCCGTTCCATTCAGTAGTATCGTCGTCGGGTCTAAGAATAAGTATGAAAATGGGTTGGTATTTGACACCTGTTTCACATAGATCGTGACATCACCGCCTTTGATAGGACCATCATTTCGTCTGGCACATTTATGCTCATGAAGATGGGCTCATCGTAACCAGAGAGTTTGATGATGTTGTCTTTGGGGAATTGAACTTCCTGATGAATCAAAATTTCCATCGGATTCTTCTCGAACCAGTGTTGCAGTTTAGACTTCTTAGATCTGAGCTTCTGGACTATCAATGAAGGATTCCAAAAGGGACAAGTTCTGTTAGACGTCGCTAGCCCTCGGAAAAAGACAACCACAGTGGGCTGGTTTCCTGTGGTCCATAAACAAAACCCGGCGCTGGAGCCGGAGAAGGAATTGGGCGAATAAATAGAGGATTGAATTGGTAGTTGTAGTCGAAGTCGGTAGTAGAAATCTTGTTGTCTGGATTCTGGGAGGGATATCCCATCAAAGTGAAGACCATTTGGACGAAAGTAATTTCTTTACGGTACCACCACGGGAAGGCGATCTCTATTCTGTGATTTGATTGTTGTTCTATGATTTTGATTGTTGTTCTTTGATTTTGATTGTTGTTCTGTTGTTGGTGATATATATATGTACATAAGATACTTGTTTAAAGATGACTAAATTATAACTCCTACTTTTATTAATTTTAGTAGAATATTATAAACTCTGGTTACCAAAATACAAAATTGAAACAATTAAAACTTCTGATTAAAAACAAATAATTGTAAATTTTCGGAATAGTCACTCCGTATTTTCACAAAAATAAAGCAATTGTTGTAATTTAAACTTAATATTTTTCATAAACATAAAATTCAAAATATAAATTTGTTCAGGGACGACACTTTGATTTTTATCTTTTTTTTCATATTCATTAACATTTTTCTGATAAGTTTATATGAAAGAGATATATTTTTATATCAATTTTCATGTTGATGAAGAAATTTCAATCAATAATTAAATTTAACTGTTTGTTTTCGTGTAGTCATATTTTAAATGAGTATGCACCAATTTATCTTTGGCAAAATCTTTTGTGAAATTGTATTTTTTATCTGAAAATCCAATATGTTAAAATTCTAAATAATATGTGTATAACATTGGTATGTATTCATTCAGTACTTAATAAATTGGATATAATTTAATTAATTTAGAAGATTTTCATTTCAATAATAACGATTTTCTCAACATTGGACACTCAAAACCTTTCATTTTATAATTGTAAAAATTAAAGGAGAAGTTGGAATTATGATACACTTTCGTTTATTGCTACCTATCCGTTTTCAAGTTGTTACTTAGACAGTATATCATATTTAATTAGATACTTTTGAATGTTCGATAAATATTTTATGTTGGTTTTCATATGTACATGTGTTGAATTATGATTTTATTGTTTTTTATTTAGTTTTTAAACGGAAAAATTCACATAATTTGATTCAAAATTCAATCATCTACTTTGTATCCCTAAATTTAAAATTAAGAAATTAGACAAAGCATTTAGTAGTAAACTAGGATTTGATATGAACAAATTGAGTATAAATGCTTTGTAGATAAAGGGGAAATATTATCCCATGACTCCTTATCATGAAATTGTCAGAAAACACCTTAAGCAATATGCCGGACTTTTTTGTTTAACATTTTTATAGTCGTAACTCAAGTATATACATACTATAACAATGTTTAGTATGTCCTTGTCGTACCCAATAAATATGGGAAGAGAAAAGAAATCTTACATAGTCCACAAATAAAAAATGGATATTATTTTCGTAAAAATGAATTATAAAATTGCAATTTTAAACAATAAATTTCATAATTTTATTGACCTCATTATATCTTAGTTTCTTGCTACCCCCAAATGGGACTTGGTCAGATAGTTTTCAACATTAAATTTAAGATTGTTTTTTCTCAACATTTAATTTCCAAATAGTTTTTAAGTGAAACGAGCAGATACTAAAATTTAAACAGCAAATTTACGTCACAATATGATTCTGATTTATTGTTACTCTTAGGTTGATTTCACATTCTTTTTAACAGTGTATTTGTAGAATTTAAAAAGTCAACATAAATAAAATCATAAAATAGGCCGAACAAACAATCAATAGCATGTAAGCGTTTAAACTCGGGTGGATTTAGAGACGTCAATTAACCTTAATTCGCAGGTTATATATCCAAGATAAGTGCTATTTTATAAGCAATATTTACAATTTATGCATTGAAAGTGTTTGTGGGGGTGGATAGGTGAGTGAGGGGGCGGTAGTTTAAGCTTATGTGGCAACATGTGAAGATCGGTAGGTAGATTACCTGTTTCACAAAAATATAGGCCTTCTTATTTCATCATTTTTCAGACGACCAAATCAATAGTCTATACAATGGGGGGTAATTGTCACATGTTTTCTGTCACTGAAATTTGTCTTCCAACTGTGGCTTTATAACATCTATACCTACCAATGAAATTTAGTAGCTAGACTAACTTTGGGTAAAGAATAAAAAATACATTATCTGCAAAAGATACCAATAAAATTCAACAAATAATTTTTAGGATGAAGAGTAAAAATCTAAAAATAAGTCATTGCAAAGGATCTTAGAAAAAATAACTTTTTGACCTAGTCCCTGTAAAATTTGGTAACACCATACTGATACATTTCTAATACCTACTTAAACAAAAATTTGAGCAAAATAGTAGGATTCTGTTAGGTTTAAATAACATGATTGTAATTTTCAATTAAAAAAATAGATAAATCAGCTAAAATTAATCAATATTTGGGGGGGGGGTAATTCTTTTAGAACTCTGTTTCGTAGGTGTCAATGATTCTATCTGCCAAATTTGAAGGTATTCAGACAAAATGTAATTTTGGTCCTGACATGTTACCCAGTCATATTGATGGTTTTTTAAATGTTTGTCAGTATATTTTTTCAAGATACCCATGTAACAAATTTCTAGTCCAATCAATCAACAATATACAGAGTATAATTTAAAGAGCGATCTACTTAGGCAGTTAGCTCCAAAACTCAACCTTCCCTAATGGGCATTATAGGGTCGTTACCAACTAAAAGTAGATGTAGTTTCCTGACTTGAAGTTCATAAAATTTGTTAACACTCCGATGGTTAGCAAGTGTGCCAAATTTTTATCAAAATCGGATATATTGTTTAGGCAGATGCAGTTTCTCAAAAACCTGGCTTTTATTATTTTGTCGCTTTTTCTCCATTTTCTTCTTCTTCATCACCGATATCATAGTATAAACAACAACTGATTTTAATGAAATTTGGCACCTAGTAGACTAATTTTGGGGCGAGAAGTAAAAATCCGTTGTCAGAATTTGTATGTGGTTGCTACAGACACCAATATTGCATAGCAACAAGGATTTTTACAAATGTATCTAATTTATCTATGCGTTTTTGAGTATTTGTCCTTATGAGACCTTAGTTAACATAGATGGAGTTAGATTATACTTAAAAACTGTTGTTAGGGACACCAACATAGCATAACAATAAACAATTTTACAAAATTATCTTACAAAATCATGATTTTAGACACTTGATTACATCAATCCTTATTTACTTTTATCAATTTTTATATAATTAACTTTCTACTTAGCAACTTTTGTTAGAAAAAGCAATATTGCATAGCAGCAAACAATTCTTATAAAATTAACCTACATAATCTTGTATTTTTCGGCATTTGAACATATGAGACCTTAGTTACCATATATAAACCTTCGTTTAATCAATTTTCTTCTTAGCAACTATTGCCATCTTCACCAATGGGTGTCAGGTAAAAAAATCATAAAATTTATAAACTCGTATTTAAAATATCGTATATTAAAAACTCCTTTTTACTGGGTTAGGTTTAGTGTTAGAGTTAGGGTTAGACAATTTAATTACGATTTTGCCTTTACGATTTTATGAATACGATTTTTTTGCTATTGAGTTTTTAATAATTACGAGTTTTCACTTTGAAGCTTTAACCAATATAGCATTGCTTCAAGATATCTACCTAAATATTAATTTATGTCACACAAATATTTGACCACATAAAACCTTAGTTATTATCTGTTGATAGGGATGCCAGTATTGCATATCAATTTTGCTTACAACAAATTATATGAATTTACAAAAAGAATG
This sequence comes from Parotoplana pacifica, assembly GCA_034780595.1. Taxonomy (NCBI): domain Eukaryota; kingdom Metazoa; phylum Platyhelminthes; order Proseriata; family Otoplanidae; genus Parotoplana; species Parotoplana pacifica. The sequence goes on from JAUYWI010005676.1 coordinate 9,113, forward strand.
GAAATTAAAGACTCTAAAATAAGTGAAATCATGTTTGGTTGAGGTGACTGTGGGACTTCATCAATGATCTGCCCTAAGCCCACTGCTTTTGCCTTGGAAATAGACTGCCGGACGGGTAAAGTCCAGAGAGAAGCTCCTTTAGATATGCGGTTAGGATGTGTAGGATTGGAGTCGGGGGCAGAAGTTGAACATAAACTAGAAATGTAGAGAGCAACAATGGAGGATGCAGGAATGTGAATTAGCAGGAAAACTGATATCTGAGATTGAGAGCAGGCCCTAAGTCAGTTAATGATGTAGAGGTGAAATGCAAAGAGAAAAGCTCAATTATGTAGATGGATTCAAATCCTGGGTTTAACAATTCAGGCAGATAGTGGTTATGAGAAATAGGTGAAGAAACGGATACAAGCCGGATGGGGTGCATGGAAAAGGATAACTGATACCAGACAAAGTGAAAGGTAACCTGTATAAGACAATGGCGAGACCAGCAATGCTGTATTGGATGGAGACTGTGACTACTACAAAAAACAGGAAGGAAAGATGCAGGTGGCAGAGATGAAAATGCTAAAGTAGTTTTTAGGACTGGCAAGACTTGACATGAGAAATGAAAAGGTGAGGGAGAGGATGGCCATTGGAGAATTGAAAGGAAAATTGAGGGAGGTGAGGCTCCGATGGTTAGGACATGTGGTAAGGAAAGAGGTGGACTATGTGGACAGAAGAGTCAGAAAGATGGAGGTTGGGAAGAGAAGGCGTGGAAGACCCAAAAAGAAATGGGAAGATTGCATCCGTGAAGATATGGAGCAGGTGGGAGTCCGAGAGGATGCCGCAATGGATCGCAAGAAGTGGAGGAAAATGATCCGCACCGGCGACCCCACATAAATGTGGGAGAAATCATTAGAAGAAGAAGAAGAAGAAGAAGAAGAAGAAGGTTCTCACTATATATGAATGTTTTAAAATATTAGAGCTAACAAAGTCAATAATTGCGAAAATTAATAATATACATTAAAATTTTAAAGTACCAAACTCTAAAGAAAAAAAATAAGAACATTGAACTTCTAACACAAGTAATTTCTACAAATAGCAATAAGTTTGACTTTTAATTTTAAAATATCATATATATATATAAACTCAATAACTTTCATATAGTGAAAGCTAACACCCAAAACTGATTTCACTTATTTTAAGGTTTGGGCTTGCACATTTTTTTACCTTTCTGATCTTTAATTTATTATTATAATTTCATTTTTTATTTTCAAATTATAAACGAATCATTTTAAATTAACGATTTTCTAAATATAATATTTATTTGAAGAAAATTTGTTTATTATACATACCTCTAGTAAAATGGTAAAATTCTGTAGGCTTTTTATTTTTGTGTTATATCTAACTAAGATCAAGAGGAAACGATATTCTGATTTAATTAAGATGGACGGTTTAGGTCTGGGAAGAATGACAATGGAAAGTTAGTAATAGCTTGAAGTTCAATAGGAATAAATGGACAGAGGAAATCGGTTGGGGTTATTGTTTAAAAATATGAATGACAAATTAACGAGGTGAGAGAAGAATTTATACCATGGTTATTGTACTAAGAATATAATATTATCGTCATAATAAAGCATAAATTAATTTATTACTTATTATGTGGTTAAATCAATTTACATAAATTGTCAAAATTGTATTTTTCTTTTGTTAAATATGTAGTAATTAAGTAGTGTAATCATTAAGATTTTAGAAACCGGATAATGCAATTTTAAAAATACATACCTCCTATTACAATCAATATTAAATTGTTGTGTAATTAAGAAATTTGATGATTAAATAGGTTGGTAGTAGAAATCCATACAAATAGGGATTTGTATTGCAATCAAAAGAAATTACCGCCTTATTTCTTTATAAGCATCTTTAGAAAAACATTATATAGCTTCGTTGAAGTATTTAAGGAAATAGAAGAATTTCAACCTATTAATAAATTACACTATACATTCCATGTAAACAAAAATTGTTATTATATTATTTTATATTTGAATATTATAGAGCAGAATTATCAAAATTGCTGGTGTTTTACCCATTGGGTATTTAATAGCATCTACAAACTAAGTTTGTATTTATAAATTATACTGTTACTACTTACTTTTACATTTGTTTTTATTTAGAAATCGCAATATTTCAATATCTGATGTTTTTTATACTTATATTTTAACTAAGAATTTGTAATTTGTATTTCAGTTCTGCAAAGTTAAAGAAAGCAATTTGAGTTTTATCTGAAACGACATGGATCTTTCCACACGAGTGCTTTTGAATAGATTACCTCGCATTTTCATTTCCGGCCAAATTATTTAATGTATTTTATAGTATTTTTATATTATGATCTACAAATCCAGTTTTTAATTTAATTTAAGAAAACATTTAATTACAATAACCTATTACGTGATGTCCGTATTAAATAATCATAAACAAAAAATATAAAATTCTTGTAAATTATAACTAGAGAAACTATATCAATAGATTTACTGATTATATCCTATGCAACATGTTAATTTGTATCAATAGGCTGATACTATGATATTAGTTACAATAGCTGCAATTACTAATGAACAAATGGTTTTCATCACCTTTTTCATTGGATAATTTGTACCCTAAGCTTTGCAATATGTGCAAAAAACCCTTTCGTCGTAGTTGAAAAGAATGGTGGTGCTATTATGTATTAGGTCTTTCTATATGCCTAATGTACTGCTATGAAGTAGGTAATTAAATAATCAAGTGGCACTTTTTTTTACTAAATTAAATAATTGCTGCGAAAGATGTCAAAAGAATCGAATGTTACTTTTGACTCATTCTAAAATTTTATTTAGATAAAACAGATATTTATTAATTTCTCATATTTTCCAATTGTACTAATAGGATTTAGCGACCACCATGATTACATATATTCAGCCTGTAACTATATACCACGGATGAAATGTAGCGGTATCTAGGTGTATATTTCTAAATTTAAAGAAATCAGTTATAAATTTCATATGTCTAGGTATTTTTATATTTCAAGTTGCTTTCAAAATTTTTCAAAAAATAATAGATGGTCTGAAAAAATTAAATGTGACCAATAAAAATCACCTAGGCAACTATATAGATATATATTTGTCTAAAATAATTATAATTATTGGTTTCATACTTTTCTTATACTATCTATCTTTAAATTTGAAATATTTTGAAAAGAAGAAGAAACATTTTTACGGCGACACCAATCCATGTTATCTCTTATATCAGTAAAACATAGAAATAGATGTTGCTTCTGGCTAATTTATCTACTCATGGTCCAAATAAACCTTTTGTAAAGCAGTAAACACAATACCTAATAGATATTGGAAAATGACAAAAATGTTTTTTTTTCTCAAATCTTAAAACTATTTTAATATAATTGAAACTATAATAAAAATAAAATAAAATTATGATGTCACAGCTAAATTTTTGGTCCAATAGAAAAATGTTCTAAGCATGAAGCAATTATTGAGATATACTAGAGTAACCAAAGTGTAAAGAATTCTTATCATATTTAGTTGTCATTACCAATAAATTAAAAAATGAATACGATCATAGTTAATACTTCATTAGTGAAATTCTTATAGAGATTTCCTATTTTATTTTTTTTAAACAGTTGTTATTCTGAGAGGTGGAAAATGTTTATCTATTGATTTATTATGTAAACAATAATATATTAATATATTGTATTTATATTGGAGTTGGAATATTGATGTATCTAACTTAACAAAATGATGTTATTAGGCAGTTGTAATGCAAATATTGTACATATTTGATATACTCTACATAAATACCTACAATTACAGATTTATTTATTGAATATTTCTTGTTCTACTTGTTTATTAATTTATTAATTTTTTTAAATTAGAAATAAATTACCAGCATTTGGTTCAAAACTAGTTACTGGGTCGATAGTTTTGGGATTTGGAATAGTAAATTCATGTGTGTGGTGGTTTTTACCATACCCCACAAATGTGTTCTATCTAATACTTTAAAGGATCGAAGATATCAATTTTAGGTTATTATTTTAAAATCGCAATATTATAAATGCCTACATATCACAAATCTTAAAAACTTTTTTTTTAATATACTGAGCTGCATCTGTAAATGAGAGTAATAGAATTTCCCTCCAATTACGTTATTTATGTAATTTAACTGAAGTACTTCAATAATACATAAATTAAAATTATTCAATTTTCTTTTTTGATACGATAGCAATAACCATTGTATTTTTAGGTTCATGATGTAAAAACAATAATCATTTTATCTTTGAATCAATAGTAACCAAATAATTGGGAAACATCTGGTGATATAAAATATCATTTACATTTACAGATGCTTAATATAAAACATAATTTTTTGTCGGTACATTTGTTTTGTCGGAACTTTCATTGGTCCTTTGGTTTTTATTGTTTTTTTAAATAGAAAGTAACTATAAGTATCTTGATAATGGAAAATCCATTCTAGCTAATAATTTCATACTTACAATGCTTATTCTTTATGTTTTTGGGGTCACCTTTCTACTAGGTCGTGTAATCAAGCCCTATATTAAAATTTCGTTAATAAATAACTTTAGAATCTAGCCCTTAAATGAGTATTCATTTCCTATCACATCATAGTGACCTTGTTATATCTATCCAAATTTGGTTAAAATTTTTCCATTTACTTGTAACATACGATATAGATTAAAAAATTTTTGAGGACTTATAATGAAATTTCATATTTAATTTTGATTTTTTTATTCTAATTATGTAGCTTATACATAGAAATAGATTGTTGACGGGGTTAGCTCCAAAGTAAAAAAATAAACATTTGATAAAAAACATTGCCATGTATTATAAATATAAATCTTATAAGAAGGATATTTGTGAGCCTTTCGATACAACAATATTTTCTAAAGTATTGTTTAATAAACAAGACAATAGACCAAGTAGTTTTGGAGTTCTATGATGACTTCCATCTATTTAAATTTTTTAGCTGAATTAATAGTTGGCAACCACATACCGGTATGTAGTAGAATTATACGAGCACTTACACATTACAACAATTCAAATTTTGAAACCTGTTTTCTTTATATTATAGTAATGTATTCAATTTGATTTCTAATGGATAACCCTAAATCATAATAAAAGTAAAGCATTAATTTCTATTAGACTAATTAAATTTGATTTTTGACATCTTAAAATATTAGTTACGTAGATAATCTTGATTTATCAAATTTTCTCTTGTGTGTTAATTCTTAAATTTGTTTATCAACTAACTAAACTGTTTTCTTTATCACTCAACACGTAGGATTTAAGCATTTTTTAAATATGACAAAAAAATCAAATAATTATGTATTTTTATTATGACTAACGAATAACATCTTCAGGAATATAATATCGTACACTATAGAAATAGGAGTAGGATCATGTAATATAGTGGATTTCAGTGAGAAGATGTTTTAATATTACTATAACTCTTACGATGTTGCTCTTGTACAATAAAATTATTATACATTTTATTTTGTCATTTAAAGAAACTATTAAATATTGCGCTACTTTTGACTAGCACGGAATAAAAACCTCAATAACAGAATTTCTTAAAAGGTATTTTTTCGTTCATAAAAAATATTCAAATTTTACTTTAATTATTTAACCAGGCAGCAGATAATTGTTGATAATAGGGGGTCAGGGTTGGCCACCACCTTCCCTTAATATTTGATAGTTCCTGTAGACGGATTGAACACAGGTACCTTGGGATTATTTTGTTGAGATATCAATAAATCCGAGATAGGGACCGATAACATCAGCAGGTCTAAAAATTAAATTTTGGTGTAATATTTCGGGCACATAAATGGCTCTGAAATCCAAACAAAACATTTTCTAACCAATCTTAATATTTAGAATTAAAAAAACAGTGAGAATTATTTTTATTTTTCAAAATTTGAGGCTACTATACATACATAGGTCAGTCCAAACATAATTTCATCTTTATGGAACAAAATATATTGCATAAACGAAAAACCATGTTTGTCAAAATTTTACACAAAAATAGCATTCTTATCACAATTGCTAGATAATGTAATAGCCAACATGCTAAATACAAATTCATATTTTAACGTGTTAATTGTAATTTTACAATAACGAAATTTTTTCAGACTGACACAATATTTTAATGTTCAAATGAAAATAATCCTGCCGCACTATGTTTGATCGGAAAACACCGTTTTAAGAAACAGAATACACTATAATACACTATATTCTAATATAAACATATACACATACAGAATGAATAGATAAATAATTGGAATAATAAAATGGAATAATAAAATGAATAATATAATGGAATTAAAAACAATGACATTTTAGAAAATATAGTGTCCATTGTTAGCGATGATTTTTTCTTTTGAAAAAAATCGATAAGGGAATGGTTGATGACGTGATCCCGTTCAACAATTAAAGTTTGTCCGATTTGCTTCATATTTTGTGTAGGTCCACTAGAAACTTAGTAACACCAATTCGTAAATATTTTTTGACAAAATTATTGATTGTCGAGTTTTTTTTGGGAGCGGGGGGAAATTCGATATTTTTCAACAAAATAATCAAAATGGCTTTAAAATCCAAACCAAATATCCTATCTTACTTTAAATTTGAGATTTCGAATTAGGAAGGCAAGAGAATCTTGGATGCCTAACTTTTTTGGTTGCTGGTCTATTAGGCCCAGCATATGTATACAAATATAGAATGACTAGTTTGATTTTAGAGCCATTTAAGTGATTTTGTCCAAAAATTCGATAATCAATGATTTTTCAAAAAGTATTTATGGATTTGTGTTACTGAGTGCCTATTGGATCTACACCCAAATTTGAAGCAAATCAGACAAACTTTAATTGTTGAATTTGATGATGCCTTCGGACCCCTTATCGATGTTTTTGAACAAAAAATCATCAAAACAATGGAGACTATGTTTTCTAAAATGTGGCTGTTTGTAATTCCATGCTATCAGTTAAATATCTATTATTTAACCTGTGTATATGTTTATGTTAGAATTTATTGTATTCTGTTTCTAAAAACCGGCGTTTTTATTAGATCAACCTATATTAGATCATTTAATTATTTAACGTTTATTTTATGTAAATGAGTTTAGTGATTAGTATATAAACTTTATTTTAAGCCAAATTGTATAAAACTTGATAAAAAATAATGATGAAGGCTATGATTGCTTAGCACTTTTGAACTTTCCATTAGATCTTTCCCCTAAAGGGAATTCTCGCAATTAACACCAACCAACCAGTCTGTTACAGGATCTTAGATTAAGCAAGAAGAGTGCAAAGCTTTTTTACCAAATCTAAAATATATATATATTCTGTTTTATAAATAGGTATCTACTGCTTGCTATTTTATTTTGTAAACGAAGAACGTTAAAAAAATAGATTTCTGATGAATTTCAGCAGAACGTCTAATCAACTAGTAAAGTTATCTATTTTGTCCTTTTAGTTTCAAAACATAACTCCCTTTGGGGCCGAAGTAAAAATTGATAAGTGACACTTAGTTCTCGCGAGTTGTTCCTATTTTCTTATGTTAGAGCTAGAACAATGTTTGTTTTATCAGTATTTTATATTAAATTTAATATGTATCTAATACTTATTTCTTTTTGCAATTTAACTTAACACCGTTAGTTTTCGATATTAGTAGGTATAGTTTTGTCATTATGTTTTATAAATTAATTTATTATTCATTTACATACATATGTATATATTATCGAAATAAATTTTAAAACTATATACAACGGGTTAGACAATTTTCAGGAGGTATTATTCAAAGATCATAGAGACATAGGTAGGTATGTTTTATTCCTCAAAGTTACTTTTACAATTGATGGGAAACTTAAAACACAAAATGTATTTCACTATGAACTGTGCATCTCATTTAATTCCTTTTTACTGAGAAATAATGACTTTTGTATAAATATATGTGAGACTCACTCGGCAAATACATTAGTGTCAATAATAATTACATTAACTTCAATTCCAACAGCTGCCTCAAGCAAATTAAGTAACATAATTTAATTTACATAAAATAAATTTTCAAATTAGGAAAACTGCTTTAAAGTAAAAATAATTGCATTTTATAGATAAATTTACCTAACGGAATCTATAATATAATTTTACACATTTTTTCAACAGTAAAATTTAATTCACTAAAAATCTGATTCATAGAAATAAGTAAACGTCATTTTTTTAATTTTGGTACCGAATAGCTAAATATAAGAATATCTCGTTCTCTTGACATTATTAAGACGTGCCAACAATTTCTATGCCAATTACGAATAGCTTAAACATAGTAAAATCATAAAATGCAACTAAAAAAATAAATCAGTTCAAATAGTGTAAGCTACCTATCTTTACGGAAACACCCATTATATTCTAAAGAAATAGGAATGCTACAGAAAAGTTTACACTTGGAAATAGAGTATTTAAATCTACGAAGATTGAAAGTTTGTTGCAAATAGGCATAGAAATAGCGTTACTACAATATTATATGTATGTATATTTAATTATTTCAAACTTGTTAGTAAAATGTCTTTTTATCTAGGTATTACTTCCCCATAATGGATTTTTTTCGACTCTCACACATTTCTTTTAATTTGTAGGAATGTGCTATAAGGTATTTAATATCTATAAAAGTAATATAGTACAAATATTTTTTTATTGAATTCTAAGAAATTCTAAGTAGTTAGACTATTACCTACTAAAAATGATATTGTTTCTTTCTATATATATTGTTATTAGTAATATATAATATAATTTCAAAATATTTCTATGAAATATTGAAATTTTATAAATTGAAAATTGGTTTTATTAAAAAAAACTAGCCTAATGGTACCTAATAGCATTTTAAAATATACCGCTATATCGTTAAATTTATTTTTTTAAATTTTAAATGAACACGCTTCCTTTTTCTCTGCAACGGAGGTCCCTTTCAAAAACAAACTCTAGCGGGATAATAATACTGACGGGCATATTTCAAAAACATAATATTATTTTTTATAAAAAAACAAATGGTAAATTTTTATGGCGCTTGTACAGCATTTGGTAATCCAACCTAAATATTCCGACTTTAGGTATGCCACACTCACAAGTGATTGCAATCACAGTAAAATATTAGAAATGATCTAGCAGATTTATTGCATTATCGCGATTTTAAAGAAACATTTTGTGGTAGTCCTCTCATACATTTCATGTCTTATAGAAATAATGGGCTATGCACCAGAGCGACTAAATGCAAAATTAAACAATACGCAAAGGCAGCTTCAATTTGCTACTAATGGGGCTCTAATCCAACTATTATAACCTTGGCAGTCAGCAATTTAAAATTCAATGTTACGTCCTTTCTAATTAATTATCATTTTATAAATTCATTAACCATTGATATTTTAATGTAAAAGTAGGAAAACAATGTTTTACTATGTATGATCATTTCTGAAAAAAAAACATTATCTATATTATATCGTTATAAACACTAAAATGTTAGCCTAGATAGTAAATAGTCAAGTATAAATTTCGGAATCCTAACAGTTACATCTAAATAAAATCGAAATCAGTAGGCGTAATTGACAGCTTAAAATTTAATTTTGAAAGTGTTATAATTATTCTCAACCAATAATGTTTGGAATTCTTTCAGAAAATATGTATTTATACTTATAGAGGGCGTAACATAAAATGTAAAGAATCCTTAAATAAATGATTACAATAACTAAAATTGTCAAATAATATTTTTCAAATTTGTAAGAAACCTGTATTACTTATTTTGATGTACTATACAAATATAATTCATATAAAATGCGTAAATAATTAAATCATAGCAATTCCACGTGGTATTATTCAATGATAGTTAAGAAGATAATATCAAAGCGTTTCACTAACCCTTTCATACTCAATGTTGTAAATTTACAACAAAACAACTTTAATATTTTTTGGTCAAGTTATTCTCAATGTTGTAAGCGTACTGCAAATCCGAAATGTTTGTTTATATGTATAAACGGAGAAAACTAGCGCATTTCACCTTTTTGACAACCACGTGTTTCTTTATCAAACGGACATGTAATTTTTATATCATCAAAATATTTCTAGAGAGTAAAGTTATACTTAAACATTTTAAAATGATTATGATAATCTTTATATATATAAAAATAATAAAAATGTTCCACGAGATATATTAAAAAGTAAAAATATATTATACAGGGCTGCTCAAAATTAACCGATACAAGAATTTTTTAAGAAAATAATTTTAGAAATTATGTCTATCTTT
>JAUYWI010005787.1:0-19430 GCA_034780595.1 Parotoplana pacifica
GCCACGACTGGGTATCGAACCGGGTACCTCCCGATCCCTAATCATTCAGCCCGCTTACGATTTTTTTGTAAAAAATTGTTTACCCTAAAATATTCCAAGGTACCTCTATTTAAATTTCATCCCAATCCATGCATGAGAAGTATGATATTTTAGGGGGTAGTGCTGCCCCCATTACCGTCTGTACATGTAACAAATAATTACCGACGCGGGTTAAATGAAAGTTCATAAATAGTAACTAAAGTTTAATGCAATCAATCAATCGATCATATACAGAAGATTACATAAGATTATTTGGGAAAATTCAACCATTACTTGTTGTTATAAGATATTGGTGTTCCTTATGCAGCAGCAGATAAAAAATCTGTTAACGGATTATTACTTCCCATTACAAAAAATGGTTCAGGTGCCAAATTTTATTTACATTGGTTAATGTTTCGATTATAGGTATTACTGGTACTGATGATGAAAAAGGAGAAGAATTGTATAAATAAGATTTTGACAGATTTTAGAAAATGAAAATTTGAAAAAGCAAAACCATTTAACCGATTTTAATGAAATTCTGTATACTTTATCACTATTGAAGTCTAAACATAGAGCATAAATTTCAATTATTAATTTTCATAACATAATTTACAACTTACCTTTATCATTTAAAATTTCCCAATGCTTAATATTATTGTGATTCCCATTTATGTTAAAATATACGTTTATATTTTTATATTTGGAAAGGTAAAATGTCATAAGTGGGCGGTTATTTTTAGTGAACCGTCCTCTAGGCAAGATCTAAGCTTTTGCCATTGATTTGGATAGAATCCATATAGATATTTAAAATAATTTGACAGATAATAATTTTCATATTGAAAATGATTTATTTTTAATAAAATTTTAACTACATTGTAGAATCATTTAGTATTTTAAAATTTATTTTTAGTTTTCTTTTTAATAGTATTTGTATTGAATGTTTGATGTAAAATGGGTCTTACATAGTTGTTCGAATAAGAAATCATCGCCATTATTTAAAGGTTGTAAGGTACGATACTATAATAATTAAATAAATGTCTTTTTCGCCTCCAAATACTAAGGAAAAATAGTAGAGTATTCGATAAATAAACTATGAGAGAATTGGATCGGTACTATAGCTTTGTTCACTATAAAAGAATACAATCGTGTTAAATTAGCACCGCTAACATAGGTATACTCTAGATTAAGTTTTAATGTTATTTTAAGTATTTGTACTCATACAGTAGTATGTTTAATAAATTAATAATATTTTATTATCTATCTAATAAAACTATAAAAAGTTATACAAGTTAACATTCAGCTTTATTTCAGACAATAGTTTATTTTAGGATTTCCTAAATTTCGTTTCAATCATAACATTTTTGTAGACATTCAATAAAAGCAGTTTATGTACTGGTTTCCCATTGCCTTACTTACCAGTAGGTAACTCTTAAATAGTATCACTAGATCTATAGTCCAAGAAACGATAGCCATTACATTTCGTTCGCCATATCAATCTAATCTAATTTTTTTTTCTACAGTCTAAATCAGTATCTCCTGGGCCTAACGCTGACACAACTGTACGCGCACATGCTACACCCCCACCTCGACCCAAGTCACCATCTCCTCGCCGGCCACTCTCAATGGTCGCTACGAAAAGACCTACAAGTCACCAATACGCCCTGCTCGACCACCGGCCATTAAACGCTCATTTACACTACCAACTGGTTACTCGCCAAAAATGTTTAAAATAGATAAACTTATCTCAAATCAAGAAAATATGGATTCTGATATGTCACTTAATATAGTAGATGATTGCAAAGTTTCGTATCCCGTACCACCTTGTGTATCCTTCCCAACACTCTGTAGTTCTCCAGCAATTCCCCCACCTGTTCCACCATGTGTTTCATTTCCAACGACATATGGACCACCGATGGTTCAACCAGTATGCGACCAAGAAGAAGATTTCACCAATCTTGTTATGAGGCGCTCACCATCGCGTCCTCCTCTTGTCAAACGGAGTTCCTGTCCACCGCGGCCACAATCTCCTCCTATTCGACCCCCGACCTCAAGCCTAAAAGGAAAACTTGAATTACATATAGATACCGCAAATGCCACCCCAATTTATGCCAAACCTACGCGTCCACCCCGTCCACTATATAGTCCTGTTCCCCAGGTATCACCAAGTATGGATTTAATTAAAGAAGAAGAAGAAACCATGCAGAATATGACCGATAGTCCAATTGATGGAAAACTGGCCGTCGTTGCTCCTACTATTTCTGAGACAAATTCAGAAATATCTGACAAAATCGAGACAGATCTAGCAGAACCAGTAATTGCGGTAGAAAAAGTTAAAAAGACGTGCAGTGCTGCTCCGCTAAGACCTTCGTATTCAGTTAGTAGACCAGATCGACCACCACCACTAGCCAAAGAAAAGATCGCACTACGGAAATCACATGTAAGCCGAGTAAAACTGGAATATAAATATGTATGTATAACTAACCGGTATACAAACCTATAATGCATAATTTTGGTCTATTTCTGAGTTATTCATTAACATGAAGATTTAATTTATTTTATAGTTTCAAATTCTTAGACGATTGATACCTACATGTGTTTATTTTATAAATGATATTTATATCCAATTTTTACCAAAATTGAAATCTTATTAGTGGTTACTCTGCTTCCTTTTTTAATTCTTTGTTTTTTATTTCGTGTTAATTTGATACTATGTACATATTCGTTAATTAAAAAATACCTTAAGTTTGTCCGCACTTTTAGATCACTTATTATCTAGGTCAAGATACGTTACACAAGGACATTTATTTATGTCAAGCTAGTTCACTCACAAAAGCTATTAGATAATGATAGTTCAGGAATATTGTAAAATACCAATTGTTGTGGAAAATTAATAGATTCCTGTCTATTAATTTTATACATATGATTTAGAGAATATTACCAACCAATAGAATTCTGATTTATTAGCCACAAATTTCCTGTCTTAACGTGCCCCAACACAATTTAGGTACTTAACAACCACATACATTTATTCTTTTTAACCAAGAACAACACGTTCACTCAGAAATCACTATATTAGGTTTGTCCCATCATGTTATATACTAAACCAACATAGCAATATGTTTTCGATAATTTTGAATTAATACAATATAGAATTTTATGTTTTATTTATTTTAAATAGTTTTTGTTAAATCTACAGGCTATTCAAACTGTAATGTTTTTCAAGGTCGGTAATTTGCTGTTATTGCACGTATTACTTTTCACTTTCGGACTTCTTAAAAGCAATACGATTGATTGGTTGTTAGTATATTTTAAAATTGCATATTTAATTTTTCTGTAACAATAATTAATTCTGAAACAATATGCTACTAATACAATTATCACGAATTTTCTAAGAATGATAAATTTGGCATGTAGATCCATTCAAGTTGGATTTCATATGTGACTTTATTCTATGTGTGTTAATTTATTGAAAGATTTACGTACTTCCAAATGTAAACTTTGCCAGTGGATTTAATTCTGCATTTCTTTTTTATTGGGATCAAATGAGTAATTCTTCTGAGTTCCCATAAATCAACAAATTACAACTGTGCTGAGTTTGTACATATACGATAAAACGATCAACCAAGATATTTGGATATAATCTATGTTCAGCCTGAATGTCATGTGACCTAGTTTCATCAAAACAGTAAAGTACATAGTTCCAAATTTGAAAAACGAATAAATTAGGGACATGCTATAGTATCTATTTACTTAGAAAAAATTATTTTTTTTGCTGGAAAAATAAAATAAAAATAGACCACTTTGGATATGGAACCAACCATAGCCAATTCCATTTTCTGACATTTATAAATTGGGAAATAATAATTATTAATTATATATGTAAGGATGAATCCTGACTATAATATTTTATGTTGTTTGCACATGCTGGAAAAGCAATTTCTTCTATATATCTGTATATTCTGTTTTCTATTATATTTTAAAGATATGAGTAATTTCATAATAACGCAGTCATAACTGAAACATGCACTACACAACCAAGATTGGAAATTGAATTTTTTTGTGTTATTATTAAAAATATTTAGTAAGAGAAATGAATCTTTATTCATAAACTGTTAATGGAGAATAAAAGCAGTCACCCTTTAGCATTTTATTTTGAGGAGAAGCTAAATTCAAATGCATTTCCAGGTGGTCCATACACTCAAAACTGATAATCGTATGCTCACCAAGATTACTATTTTTACAAATAAAGCAAAGATATATATTAATAATAAAATACATTTAAAAAACTATGACAACCCAACGAACCTATTAACGAATTGATAAGCCCACCAGTTTTAGACAGTTGGAGATTAATTTCATTTTTTTCTTCTGTATCTCATACTAATAAATTAATCAGGAATGTGAACAAATTCATCAGCAAATTAAATTTTACATTTTGCCTTGTGCTATAGAACAAAATTTATAATTAGTGTTTTTAGAATTTTCAAAAGCGTTCAGAATATTCGGTACTTCCTTCCCATGAGTGAAGACTGAATTAAATGCAGTTTTAGACATTTTTTTGGATTAACTAAATGCGACTTCAAAGCAATGTGTTCGGTGTACTTGGATGTTTTTGCAACAATCCTCGGCCATGAAATTTATTTGTAATAACATGTGCGTGTTTTCTGTTATAATCTAAATTAAATAAATTTTCGAAATATTTATTTGATTTAAAGAATTTTATAATTAATGTTACCGTTTATTAGATGCATTTATTTCATATACAAAACACATTGCTCGTGAAAAGTAGTGTATTGAAATACGTCCAATATAAACATTATTTAACTTTTTTTATAAAACGTTTTTTAGCTCCCCTAATATAAATAAATATTCCTAGATCATTAAAATTAGAATATTTTTAATAATAGAATAATTTAAAAAATGGCATAACGTTTAATATGCTAAAAGTTTTTTCTGTAGAGATTTGATTAACTTTTCACATTTACAATAAAGATTATCATAATATACTATGTCAATTTATGAAAATTTCTATTGTTATTTTTCAACAATAAGGATGGTAGGTGCAGTTTTAAAAAGTTATACCTATTTCAATAATTCCTTCACGTAATTTTTAAAGTAATAATTTTAGTCTTTTAAAATACATCGGAAGCAGATCATATACAAATTGCAGATAATTTGGTATTTTCAAATACATTTAAAAAGCTATTTATATAATAGAATTAGTAGTGTCATGACAACATCAAGAAAATATTGTTAACTAAACGAGTGCGTGAAATTTTTATCAGAATATATGCCATTGTCTTCGATCTCCTCATCCATAAAAAGATGCAATCAAAACTTATCTCTGTATACTTACTATACGGTGGTGTAAAAAAAGATTATTTAAAAATATTCTTACTTTTAGTCACCACTTTAAGGTGATACCCTAACACTAATGTTCAAATTGTGTATTGCCTGTAGAAGTTCCGGCTTTAAACTTGTAGGATAGCTCTGCTTAGTGACCTACATCCAATAATAATGACCTTTTCAGAAGTTGTAAACTATCTAAATGTATTCGATGCAAGCTAATTTTTGAGCCACTAGATAGTAAATTTACTATTCTATTATGTATACTCGACTAGCTGAATTTGGAAAAAAGAAAAATAGATTTTACTTGGGTCCAAGGCTGTTTTCCTGCACTAATTTTCATGAAATGTTTTTTATTATATTTCCAGTTGTCCACGAGAACCCCATAAATAAATAAGAAAGTGTCGTTTTTTGTTTTTATATCTAATTTTGAATTGTGAAAAGTGAATGGGTTATAAATATTTTGAAAATATTCTTACTTTTAGTCACTTTCAGCAACACACGCATCGAATTATTCTTCAGTTATCGCAGCTGGTGGAGCTTCTGAAGGTGAAGATTTGACCGATCTTTATCCCATTCTATCTCGCCTAGTAAAAAAACGACCTGGTCGAGATGATTATTCTTGGCGCATTTCTGCGGTTACTACAACTGAGCTTGGTAGTGGATCTCGCGGAGCGGCTTTCTTTCCTGGTACAATACGACCTAAGGTAAACAGTGAAGAGAAAGATAAAATTTAATAGCTCTATTACGAGTACATATTATTTTTATTTTTTAGACAAAATTATGTTTTCATGATTTTAAAATCTATTTTATTTATGAAAATCTACAAATATAATTCAGTAACATATAATGACAGCTAGCTACTCATAAAATATAGTTTTGTGACATCATTCATGTTCTGGTTTTCATGTTTTAACAAACCTTGATGATAAAATTATATGTATTTCTCAAAGACTGTTCTATTATTATATCTAGCTATATAACACAGGTATTTCCATTATAATATAGGGTAGTTCAAGTGAAGACAGCAATGCTGTATGGGATTCTTCCGATTTTTCAATGGGTTTGCGTCAAGTTATGGAAGAATGCTTGAGCAACTTTTTATCCTCTTGGCGTCAACAAGTTTCTCTGGAAATGAGTCATATGCCAAGACCTAGACCTACAGGTGGCTGGACGGGTCATCCTGGTGGTTTTGTGGTCACACCGTTAGAGGGATGGCGTGGACTGGTGACTTTAAGTAGTGCAAATTCTAAAGACAAGTTCATTGCTATTGTAAGTTACAATTTTACCAGTAATTTCTAGTTCTCATTATGAATAAAAATGGAATTCTATATAAAAATCATAATTTTGGGCAAGATCACCTAAATGTCACACATTTTTGCTTGTAGCAGGTTTATAGGGGCTACCAACCAGTGCGGCTCCACAAAAATTGATTTCAAGTGATTTCTTTTTTTACAAATAATTGTCTCTTTAATTTATTATTTGTTTCTAGTTCATTGTTTTATTCATTCAAATTAAATTTGAGACAATCGATATTTAACAGCTCAATCGGTCCTAGTGCAAATACAATGTACATCAATATCTGATGTAAGGCTATAGCTTTTCCTTGGTACGCATAACATATCAGATAAGGAATAAACATGACTAAAGATATTCCAATGAAATCATATTTTATTTGCAGGTCAAATTTCTGTTTTCTCCTATATAATTTTGGACACAAACAAAATCAGAACAATTTTTGGATGAATATATTTTTATTGAAATTGGTATCATTTTACAGAAAATTGGAAAGGATTCTATCCAAAACAAAACTTTTTTATTTAAAAAAGAGAATTTTAATTGGATCTTAAGTTGCATTCTGGACATTGCATTGAGGCAAGATGGCGATATATCCTAGAGGGAATGTTACACGCCCTATATCAGCTAATTTTATAATATTCTAATTGCCTCATGGTCACAGAAGGCGAGGACGAGTGAGGAAAATTTCTGAAAAATTGATTATTAATTTCATTGTTGTATATTCATTATTATTAGCTAAAACTAATATTATGTTCTATTTACAGGAAGAAAATACTCAATCAGAATGCATAGCACCTAGAGCAAACGTAGTAGATCTTTTGGATGCCTATCTTAATTGTGAAGCAAGAATGAGTTCTACTAGTGTTTTTCCATCTGTTTGTATCAGCACACTGGATCAAAATTTTACTCAAAAGTTGACTGAAGTGTCAAGACTTATTCTTCTACTCAATACATTACTCACGTTTCAAAAAGTAATTTTAAAACCACTGCTAAATATGTTTATACATACATTCAAGTATCTAACATTCGTCTATTTTTACTAATTAAATTTTGTCTCACAAGAGTAAATATTTCTATGTTTTGTTCTACATACATAGTTGCTTCTTCTATGTCGACACATAAAAGATTAATTCTAAAAGTGCCATTTTTTTTTATAAAATTTTCTTTGGAATATTTCAAATATTTTTTCAAACTTGACTGCTGCTTTAACTATCAAAATCGTATAAAAATAAAACAACAGTTACATAAATGCAAAGAATTATATCAGTACCTACAACATTGAACTGAAAATAAGAAATACAGATGTTTCATAAAAATATTAAATATGTAAATAGCCGAGAACAATTTGTATATTATTTTTTCGTGATTAACAAGAACACCTGATATGTTAAATAAATAAAATATTTTAAAATATTATTCGAGTATTTTTATACTTATATTTAAAAAAACAAAAACCCATATCTAAATAAATTGTTTCATTAGATAAACAAACGACTTTTATTGCAGGTTTCTTATTCTTTGGAAAGTGGCACAACCGTAGATACAAATGCCGCTAATATTCTTGTTGTTTCGGCCCCATGGAACCAGCTCATTATCTTTCGACGTCGGTTAACCAAATCAAGCACAATTTCAGTTTCTTCCACATCAGCTCTAGTGCCCAATTCGTTTAGCTCGGGTGCTTCTGACTATGAGGTAGCTCAAAAAGTTCTTCTAACTGAACTCAAGTCTCTTCAGGAACCGGGGTTTATATCTGATATGTTGGAATGTGCTGTAAGTATTCATCAAGCAATACAGCGTTCTATCCAGCGTCTGTTTACTCTGGTTCAGCGTGAGAGTGGACTTCCAGCCAGCATGTATCTCATGCCACATCTTTTCCAGGCTCTTCAACCTCCAGATTTGGTAGCCTATACTATTACACGCATTTATGCTTTTAAAACTGGTGTGGACTAAATTTCAGAATGTGCTTCTTTACATTTCTATACATAATACTGCATCTTCAATTTAAACTATTTACTCCAATATACCTAATTATTTTGTTTAGTAGGTTATATTATATTTATTTATAACAATATTTTTTTGATAACAATGAAACCAACAGTGCCTGTTTAAAATATTATTTATGTATTAATGTCAAAAACATGATTGGTTTAGGTGTTATCTAGTTACAAACTTATGGTGTATCAACGAGTTATAATAGGTACCTACCTACCTATAGTTTTCCTTTAAAATAAAGTAAACGAGAAATATTATCAATCATTTGTTGTTCTACTGTAGCCACGAAAATTCAAAATAAGTTATCGAGAAAATTTTCATAGGTTGACTTTTTTTTATAAATTTCATTAAAAAATTAAAATTGTCTTTTGAAAACACGAAATATTAACAAGGTACTTATTAAAGTATAATTTATTAATTGCTTTTCTGGCAAATAATTCCCCGAATTTATTCATTTTATTAATATTTAGGTCAAATTAATTTTTGTGTCTATCTATAAAAATTTATGTTGATCAAAACTCTGAAAAATATCTTTTAATTTATATCTATTTATTTATTTCACCAATCAACACAAATACGCTTATTGTCTGAACTTTACTCGTAAAATATAACCAATTTCTATAAATGAATTAAACACCAAAAAGGTTAAAATTGTGTTTGCTCAAACCCTAAAATAAGTTAAATTACTTTTAGGTGTTAGCTCTCACTATGTTTTAGAAAAATGACATTTAAAATATTTGAGTCAACAAAGTCAAGTTTTTATCATTGCTATTTGATGTTCAATGTCCTTAATTTTTCTTTGTAGTTAGGTAATCGAGAATTTGAATTTATAGTATTCAGACGTTTATTGACTTTGTTAGATCTAATATTTAAAAAAAATATTTATCTAAAAACATTAACAGTTAAAATGATTTCACTTATTTTAGGGTTTGAGCTAACACACTTTTTAACATTTTTGGTCTTTAATTTCCATTCTTTTTGTAATAAATTCATAACATTTGTTGTTGCTCTACAAAAATTAATGATACTAGCTAAGGTTTACTTATAATCAAATATCTTTAATGATATTTATATTTAAAAATGTTTGGTGTTATGTAATATTGGCATCCTTAACACAAGTCCTTAACAGAAAAGCATATTAAATGAATGTCAAGATATAGTAATTAAGCTTTTATTTTGTAAAATAACCATAAAATCATATTTGTGTTCATAAATTAGTATTATAATGATTGCCGTATCAACAGTTACTAAGTGGAAAGTTGATTACATAAAAATTTATATATGTACATGGTAACTAAGGTCTCATATGGTCAAATGTTCAAAATATGATTATGTAGGAAATTTTTGTAAAATTTGTTTGTTGCTATGCTAAAATGGTGCTTAGTAAAAAGTTGGTTAACTGAAAGTTCATATATGGTATAAAAGTCACATGTAGTAAAGACAAAGACTCATAAAAGTATCGTTATGTGGCATAAATTTGTAAATTAATCGTTGTTGCTATACAATTTGGCGTCCCTAGCAACCGCACAAAAATCAAACAACAGATTTTTACTCCTCGTCCTGAGTTAGTTTAGGTACCAAATTTCATCAAAATCGGTTAATGTTTAGACTATTATATCGGTGCTGGAGAAGATGAAGATAGAGAAAAAGTTACTTTTTAAAACAGTGTATTTCCTAAATTACTTGACCGATTTTTATAAATTTTGAACATTTACTTACCATCAGAGTCTAAACACTGGTATCAATTTCAGGCCAAGAAAGGATTTGATGCTCTAATAAAAGGAGGTCGAAACTGGCCCGTTTTCAATGATCCTATAATGCCTATTATGCAAGGCTGAGCTTTAGAGCTAACAGCCAATTGAAATAGGCTTAGATGTGATATTCTTGTAATGTATTATCTGGTAATGTTTCTTACAAATTAACCCTAATATGTAAATCTAAACATTAATTAATTTCAGAGCCGTATCTTGCAATCCAGGGGGAATTGGCTTATTCCCCAAATAAACTTTACTTCTAATTTTCTAGATGGGACTAATAAAAATAATGTCAGCTATTATTTGTTGTTGTTAAAAAAGTACAAAAAATGCTAAATATGACCCATATTACCTATTACTTGTAGAATTCGAAATTATAATCACGCCAGCAAGTGGTATTCCTATGTATATGAATATGAAGCAATGCAGGGTATTGTCGTAAAATTATAATTAAAATGGTTGAATTACAAATAAAAGTAATAATCCTGTTCAAAATAACACAAACCAATGCTTTTTTATTCAAAATTCTTTTAAACTTAGCCTCAAATTTACAATTTCATTTGGAAGTACATATGCATTTTGTAATGCATAAATAAAGAGCACAACGTCCATTCCAGTCTTTTCTTTTCATTGATTTGAAGTATTAATTAATTAATTTTGACATTTTGTAACTGCCTTATTTAAGCATACCTACACCTGTATTATTATTATTATGACAATTTAAAATTGTTAGCAACTTACAAAAGTATTAGGCATACCTAGCCTTTTATTGATATTACATGGTTGTAAAATTATATTTTAATAAAATAATTGTTGTTTACTATTAATTTTTACAGTGATTAAAACTTGAATCATCTCTATTTATTTTAGACCTTTCTTTCTCGATAACATTCTAGATTTGCTTCGTATGTTGATAGCAAAGGTGAGACAACCCAAAAGCAAATCGTACTTCTCGAAGTCAATTAAGCTAAAATTTGGTACACATGTTTTATGGAAAGATTTATAAACAAAAAAATACGAAAAATTCAATAAGGTGACCGAGCTGCGTATTATAAGGTTCACCAATGGAGATCGCTTTCCAGCAGTGGTGCTTCCGTCCAAATGGTTTCCAATTTAATGGGATACCCCTCCCAGAATCAAGACAACAGCATTACCGACTTCGTCTATAACTACTATTTAATACTCAACTTATTCACCCAACTTTTTCTCTTTGCTTATGGACCACAGGAAACCAGCCCACTGTGGTCGTCTCCTCCTATGGGCTGGCGTCGAACAGAATCCACGTCCCTTTTGAAACCTTCAATAGAATGTTCAGGGGCTCAGATCGAATAAGTCCGAACTGCAACACTGGCTCGAGAAGAATCGACTGAAATTTCAGTTTTTTTAGGTAGTTCAATTTCCAAAAGACAACATAATCAGACTCTCTGGTTATGATGTTTCCATTTTCATGAGAAGGAAATGTGACAGATGCATCAATGGTCCTATCAAAGGCGGCAATGATACTATCTACGTGAAACAGGGGGTCAAATATCAACCTCTCTCCAAGCTTCCTCTTAGACCAAACGACAACACTACTGAATGGACTGGGATCTCCGTTCTTCCTGAAAAACAACTTCGATCCCAACTACCTTTCCACGGAGCTCAATACCATCATCTAAAGGAACGTCAACCTACACGACTTTGTTGGCAACAGCACTGACTAAGGTGGTGGCGCGCTGGACTACGGATCGGGATGTACCCGGTTCGAGCCCCGGTCGTGACACACTAAGTTACTTGGTGGACAGGGTTCCGAAAGTGCTCAGGGACTAGACAACCCTGATGAGTGGTCAAGGTGTCCCCATGGAAGCCGGTCTTAGCCCAAGGGCCGTGAAGAGGTTTGTCTTTGTCGGTTAAAGTGTTGCACCCCTCGTGGTGACCGATGGGTACTGGCTACACCGTGTGTAGCTTGCGAAATGCACACACTTTCCTGGGTCACAGGTTTAAGGGCTCTTGTCGCTGTGATCAGCTACTGTACAGGTAGTTGGCCCAATGGGTCCAAAAAATAGAGAGAGAGAGGAAGAAAATGAGATCACGCCAGTCATACTAACTTCCGTTAAAGACAGGAAACATCGCTTAATTATTCTGGATGATATTTGTTCTGAAGTGAAAAACAGTGAGGCATTGACTGCTCTATTTGCTTATGGTACACATCTTCATAACATTAGTGTGACTTAAATTGTGTGACCAATCACGAACTAGTTCACTTGTCACTACTTTAACCTCATGCGCCAGATGTCACTACAACCAAATCAAAGCATTGGCAAATCAGCTGGCGCGCTCCCACAAGCTTACTACGACTCTACGAAACTTACTGCTTATAGCCACCTCTATATTTCCTGTGATCCGGGCGATGATTAGATGTTTTTGCAGAACCATCTTTTATGTCATCCCTGACCGACTGTACTCAAAATGTGTTCAAGCGGATTGTGGTGTACATGTATCATTTGTAACACAATGGCGAGTAAACACAAAGAGCGGATACAACAACGCCAATAACAAATGCTCCCACCGTAATCTCTACCCAACCCACAACTCCACAAATTAGCCCCAAGGAAGTGCTCCAGCACCTTGATGTGTTTTGCCTAGTTTTGAGCATAAAAGACCCAAAAGCACGCTCATTGGTTTGAAATCAGCTGTGCACTGTATTAATGCAATTGCTGGCAACCTAAGGGCGGGCATCCTTCTCCAACAACATCCACTATCCACTTTTTTACTGAACTTCATCACTAAACACAAGGCTTGGCTATACCAGTGGAGGATATAGAGGGGGGTCCAAGGGGTTTGGACCCCCCTTTCCCTCCGTTGGTGCCCTTTTTCTTACATGATAAAAATTTGTTTAGTTTACAATGTATAGTTTATAATATGTGTGTACAGTATACTTACTATGTTACTTTGTGGTCTGTGCTTTCAATCTGTGGCGCGCCAAAGATGCAGACCGCTTCTCTTCTTCCTTTCATTTCTGTTTTGAGCAAGTCTGGTCCAAGTGATACCATAGATTGTTTTGGATGGATCTTCCCATCTAGGTTGGTTGTGTAGGGATACCAGTTTGTCGCCTTAATTGTCCACCGGTTGTCGTGGATTCTTGCTACGTGGCCTGCCCAGAGATGTTTACATCAGTAGATCTGATGGATAGCATCTTTGACACCACTCTTTCTTCTGATTTCTTTAGCTCTGATATGCTCTCTCTTGGAAATGTTAGTCATTCTGCGCTCCATAGCTCTTTGTGTGGTTTGAATTTTCTTCTCATTAGATTGAGTTGTGTTCCATGTTTCGGCAGCACATAGTAAAGCCGGGAGGACGTTAGTATTGAAGAGATTAGCTTTGACATTTTGCGGTGTGTTTTTGGAGGTTAGAATAGGTTCTAGTTTTTGGAAGGCCATCCAAGCACATCTGAGTCTGTTATTTATTTCTTTGGTTCGGTTTCTATCCGGGGTAATTGTGTGACCTGATTTCTTTTCCATATTACATTAGGCTAATTTCATTAATACAAGTCACAGTAATAATAGTAAAAATAATAAGTGTTCATTTTAATTACTCTCAAAATATTGCGCAATTCTGAGCGCATGAACAATGTATTAGACAAAACATGACGAAACCTTTGTAACTCTAACGATAGTTCTATTTTGAATATCTACGCAATGTTTTTTTAAAAGTAATCTAATCATGCTAAGTGAATTGTACGAATGGAAGAGATGAACTAGATACCATATCAAAATAGAACCCAAATACTGATTCACTGTTGTCTTGTTTGACCTTTTGAACATCAAAAATACTATCAGAGATAATAATCAAATAATTTTTACTATACCTACTTTGAATGAACCTGAAATTGAGACTATTTAAAGCAGTCGGTTTCTGTACAACTTGTAACAAAAATTTAATTTGGTTTTGTTGTTGTCGTTAATCGATTACGAACCTTGACCCCACACAGCCAGGCCTAAGAATTTGGTAGACGTTACGAAGTTCAATAAGTGGCTATTCTCCATAAAGGGCCACGAAAGATGGTTAGCTCTCAAACAAATTCCAAAAATAACTGAAATAAACGAAATGAAATATGATTTTTAGGGGTTAGTTCCCAGAGCCTGAGAAGACGGTAAATACGGTTATGAGAACAGACGGTACGAAATACTGTTAGTGGTTATAGGGTGATTCGTAATTAATGTCCGTTTTCACTTTTTCAATGTGTTTTATTTCATTAAAAATGTATTATAATTGTCAGTCAACTTATTATTGTACATAATTTCCTTCACATTCAACAATCAAACTGAGCTTCTAGGAATGTCTGCAGATCCTCTTTATTTATAAAGTCCAGTTGATTACGGATAGATAAACCTGTCACATATTTCTATGTCCGGAGAATATGGGGGCTGACGGATCAGTTTGACATTCTTTGGTGCTGGAAATTCATTTCGTTGAATGAGCTGTATGTGGCCGCGCATTGTCATGAATCAATCGGATATTCTCCATGGGTAGTGTTTCTGGAAATGATCTAAAATGCTCGCCCATCTCACGGAGAAAGAGAATGTAGGAATCTGAATCAATTGTGCCATCCACCACCTTGAATAAATGTTCACCCCGGAGTACTCTATGAAAACACTTGGACCAGCCGTCTCAAGTGTCGAAGACTAAAGGCATCATCAGGCCATGCAGTCAGTAATTGTTCATGAATTGCAGGTGGTTTGACACCATTTCGTCGTGCAGTTTCAATGTAAAACAACATCTTATCAGTAGAAAATTCCCTGATTCAATAACAATAGCTCTTATTAATCAATAAATCAAATATTCAAATTCAAATTGACCAGAGAGATAAGTATACATTTAAAATAACCAGCGAATAGTACAACTTATAAATATGATAAAGATTGGCAAGACACATGAGCATTTAAAAATAACCAGAAGTAATAAAATTTGATAAAGATAAATATTAGTTTCAAAATAACTAAAAAACGGACATCAATTACGAATCACTTTATATTTTCCATAAGATTGGCCAATAGAACTCACAAAAAATGGTTTAGCTTTCCCAAAAACAAATTCCAATTAGACGGGGTGTGGGTTGCTTTGCAATGTAATACTTATTCATCTGATCTTAATGTTGCAAACAATTGCAGCTTGAAACCCCGTACCCATGTTAAATCCGACCCTACCCTATTAAAAAGCCAAAATTCGATTATATTTATAAGTTATGGGTTATGCAGAGTAATTCAGTGTAAACTGTTTGCGGCTCTGGCAAGCAAAACATCCAAGGTGCAAGATCGCGCCTTAATCACCCATGTCTAAGATGCGTTATTATTGCAATTGTAAGTCGTCCAGAAGATTCGATACGAATTGAAAGTATTTAAAAATGAAAATTTGTGGTTCCTTTTTTTACATTTATTAGTTTAGAGACTATTCTACAACACCAATCTCGCTTTTGATTGTTGTTTTTTTAACCTTTGTCCAATCATAGATAGCCTGTGGAGGCTCTGTGGCAACATTCATCAAATGTGCAATTGATTACGGCATAAATTGAAAAACAATTTTAAAATAGGAAGTTCTGTGATATTGTTTTTCGACCATTTTGTCTAGGCCATTTACATAATTGATTTTAGCCAACAATAGCGATTCTTTTTATGGATTTGTGTCACTCTGGTTTCCCACACACTAAATTGGACAAACCTAATTTTTTAGGACACCTTGTATTTTTACCAATCTCGTATGAATTTCAAAGGAGACAAGAACCATCGGAAGAACATAAAAATAAGAAAATTTAGGAAGATACCGGGTGCCCCGGAAGTCTTTGTACCAAAAATTAAAAAAATTGATTATTATATAAATTGAAATTTATTTACAGAAATAAGATAATTTATAGTAAAATATTTATACAAGTGATAATATATAATGTTATGAAAGTTCAAATAAATAAATATAACAAAAACTAATCATCAAAATGCTCACCATTAACGGTAGTTAATGTGTTAATTGGAGTTTGAAAATTTCTCATTGATTTTCGGAAAAAAATTGTTGTGCTCGTGATCACAGCCAAGTAAATCTTTTTTGTAGCTTTAAGCCTTCCACCCCCATTCTTTGTAAGTGCAAGCATTTACAATACTAAATCTCCGGTTAGCCCTTGTAGTAATCTTTTTTATGTGAGCTCCAAAAGAGAGGGTCCTATCATATGTCACTCTTGAGAACACTAGGTTTGGGTTCAAAGTTACCTCTGTGCATTTGACATTTACTATTGGTTTCCAGTTCGCTTCGCTAGTGTCACTTGAGAAGATGGAGATTTCGCATTTGCTTGGGTTCAGGAGTAATTTGTTCTCAACGGAACAAAAGGCGTCTATGAAGAAGAGAAAGAGGATTGGCGACATTACCGCATCTTCAAAGACACCTAGACACTTAAAAATAACGTTTTACTTAGAGCCATACCAACCTAAATATCACTGCTAAACAGATATAATGAGGCCAAATTGAAATTTTATAAAAATGTCAAAATAGTATGCAATACTTTTGATTATTGATGTGTTTTATTAGATTGAAATGCAGTTTAGATTATGCTGATATCAGTGGTACCTCTCCAAATGTCCGAACAGTCAAGGATGTAAATAGGTAACTTGACAAAAAGATAGTGACTGTCATTCTCCCTTTAGTTGATTCTAGAGGTTAAAAGTGCTTAGAAGTGATCTGTCTTCCCAGAAATCGAAAATGTCAAAAGAGTTCTTCTATGCCGTTGACATTCATGCAACAAGTGTTCTACGCTATTTATTTTAACCGTTTCGAGCCTCAATCTAAGATAAAACGTTAATATTATAAAAACGATCATAAAAAATATTTGATTTTTGTACGCCATGTGTATATTTTAAAATGCTCGTGTGTACAAGATATTTTATTGCAGTGAATAAATCTATAAATATGTTAGTCACACACGTAGGATCCTCCATTTTCCATTAACCGCATCAAGATTTTCGGTTCTAGTTGCACCTATCTTTCGACCACTACCAGGTTGACGTCCAAAGATTGTTTGTTGTTGATCACGAAATTCGCGACAAAGAATGCGAATGCGTAACAGCACTAAGGCAGTCATCTGGCCAATATTGCTCTGTAATATCATGGATTTCAGTTGCGTTCATGTTGCAACGCCTTAAAGATTCAATTAGAGTTATTTTATTGATGCATTTAATCATAAATTTTGAAAATCAATAAACTCAAATATTTTAAATACCTCGTTTTATTACATAGGCATTTTCTTGACTTTAATAATAAGTCTATGGATATTAAATATTCCGCTAAGCTGAAGTCTTCACATAAAAATTTAGGTTATTTTAAAATAAACACTTGTCAAACAAAACAATTGTTTTTTTATGATACAACCTCTATTTTGTTCTTTTTCTTTATTTGGTAGCAGATGTTCAAATAATATTGTAATTAATTCATCAAAATATCTAAATTGTATATATTTAATTAAAGAAAACTTTTAAAAGTATTAAAAAAACAAAAAATATAAATGTTTTTCTAACTTTTGTTGAGGTTCTCAATGGTTACGTAGTTTGTTTAGTTAATGGTAAATTTTCTTTTGAAAGTGATTTTGAAAGGAGATTTTGACGATGATTTACTCGGTCTAACATAGTTTGTATGAGATGCGTGAGTTTTGTGTTTGGTATACTGGAATTCCCTTTTTAAGGAATTTCAAACACATTTCCAAACTGTTTTTCATATTTTCATGTAACTTTCATTCTCATACATTCACTATGGTATTTGTGGGGTTAGCTACAATTATGTTATTCACACTTGAATTGCTTGTTTTCTTTACTCCATCGATTGGTACAGTTTACCACACAAAAACTAACAGGCATTTTTTACCAAACACAAAACCGAAACTAGATTTTAAACGATAACGTATTTTTATACAACTAATCCGTCTAGTCTAACTATAATGATATAGGACATCAATGAGATATAATTGATTGCTGATAGAATTAAACAAAAAATTCTAAATATGCTAAATCTTGAGGGAAAAAATTGATGGTTGGGGCTGCTAAGATAGAGACTAATATCTGAATATGGTTTGGATTAAGATTTTGGTAATCCATATTTTTAAGCTGACTTTATTTTATATTAAACTTTGCTTGCATAATTTTGATAGAGAAAGGAAGTTTACTCATTTCAGTTTTGTAAGTGATAATTATATGTAACTTTTCTAACAGGAAAGATATCTTTTGGGTTTTAAAAAGAATGTAATATAGTCATGTATATCGTCATGTTTAATGAATAATAGAATGTTTTACTAATTCCAAATCTGAAAGGTGATCAAATATGATGTTTAGATAGTATTTTATAGCTTTTTCTTCAAGTTGGCCAATAAATTGATTTTATAGATTTCTATTACTAAATAGCTACCTATACTTAACTATGCATCAAATTTGGAATCATATCTTGTTCAAAGATAAAAAATTTTGCACTTGATCATGTCGTCGTTGACCCCATTATTTTTTTTTCGAATTCTGTATTTGGTAGCTAGCTGTCTATCAAGGAAATACAAGTACATAATATAGCATCAGAAAAAATGAGGTGGTTTGTTTTGAGCTATTTTACATAATCAAAGCTTAACAATTCACAAAATTTGATGATTCTCTTAATATAAATCAGCACCCATTTGTATAGAAACAATAGCATAACTAATTCATTGTGACAAACATTTATTTAGCAATGAACATAAACTCAGAGGGCTTAATCACAAAATCAAGCTGCAACTCTCAGATAAATCCATTGTCTACCTAGACTGTTGATGCTCCGTAGAATATTGTGGACACGTGGGATACAGTTTGCAAAGACATTAAATATTTACCAATATTCACAAAAAAATTAAAATCATAGATAAAATAGTATCTAAATAATATGTAGGTAAAAGGGTAGCCTTGGTTACCCACTTTCTCCATCATTCTCGGTTAGCTGCCCGGTCCTTCAATTCTATGGCATCCACTTTCTCCATCCTTCTCGGTT